>PVJO010000172.1:145887-297317 GCA_004026905.1 Hystrix cristata
GGGGAGGAAAGGAAGGGGGAAAAGGGGGGAGGGGTAGAGGGGGAGGGGAGGAGGAGGGGAAGAAGAAACTACTGTATATTCATATTTGGGGAATATTTTTAGTCTTATTTTTTGACGTGTGAGCTGCCAGCACAAAATACACCAAACACCTTCCTAAACTCCCTCAAACCAAATAAATAAATGAAACGAGAAGCTGCTGAAAACCTTGACAAGCAGCTTGTCAAGAAAAGCTGTTTTTCACACACGAAACCTCCTTTCAGAACCCTGAATCCTACCGACTTCCAGGCTATCTGCAGTACCCTTATCTGTTAGCATCGCAAATGAAAAGTGTAAATTGGTCCCCCCAAAAAGCCCCTTGATTTTTTTTTTTTTTTTTGGTACCAGGGATTGAACTCAGGGCCTTGTGCTTGCAAGGCAAGTACTCTAACCACTGAGCTAAATCCCCGGCCCCAGCCCCTTGATTTTTAAAGCCAAAACCTGATCAAGGAGTTCTTTCTATATTTCAAAACCCTGGATTCATATTTCAGAGATATATTTACAGGCTCTACAAATAGGTGCAAGATCGACTTCTGGGGTCAATGCCACATCCATAGGTTTATCTTATACGTTAAGTTCTTCAATTTACTCCCTCTGCTATTGGGAGTAAAATTTTTATGATGAAAGTGTGGAAATGACACAAAATTTGGAAGGAAGAATTTATCAGAACAATTTGCGACTGGAACGATTGGAAGCCAATCGACATTATTATGTAATCTTCTGCCCTGTTGGCCAACTCTAACATGATTGCTCAGGACCAGCACAGAGAGAAACCCAGAGAGTAAAAGAAAATCTAAAAAAGCGAAACGACCTGATTTAATCCCACTGTCCAGCACAAGACAGAAGAAAAAAGGAAAACATGAAAATACATTTCTAAAAATTTTTAGAAATACATTGGAGGGAAAAACTAAGAAAGGCTTTGGAGCAGGGCCAAGACCTCCACGGGTGTAACAGCATGACTTGATTTTTTGAAGGACAAGACCAATCCAATGCATAACAGCCACAGTGTGCAACGCGGCTCCACCGGGCACAGGAAAAGGTCCTGGGGGCCTGTCGGGATGCTCATTACCTATTGCCGCAGCTATGAGTGCTATCAAAAGCCCTACAAAACGCATGTGCAGCTTGGAACCCTTCTGTGGGCACAGAGCCCTGCCCCGGGCAGGCTGTGAGGGGGAAGAGGTATCAGATACGTGTGCGAGTGGGTGTGGCCAGGTGGGGCCAGGCTAAGTGGGAAGGAGGAGCGACAGGAGACTGAATGTGGAGATGTCCCACAAAAAGGCACAAAGCAGAGAGCTGAAGGAAATAAGACCTGTTTCACGTTTTGCCACAGAATAGCCACATTTGAAGATTCATAACGTCAGGCTGCATACTCTCTTTCCCTCAAAAGAGGACCCAGCTGGAGAATAATCAACCCTTGCAAACTAGAGATCAAAAAAGCCAGCCATAATCCATCTATCCTTGACTTACCTGCTTTACAGTGTAGCCACAGAGCAATAGAACAGTGTTGGCAGGTAAGACCCAAACATGCTTAGTGGTAACACATAAGAAGCATTCTTATTAAAGCTAGAATGGTCAGCTGGGCACGGTGGTGTATGCCCATTAACCTAGTGCTTAAGAGGGAGGCTGAGGCAGGAGGATTGCCAGGAGTTCAAGGTCAGCCTGGGCTACACTGTGAGTTCAAGGTCAGCCTACACTACAAAGCAAGACATTGTCTCAAACAAATAAACAAACAAACAAACAAACAAACAAAAAATAAAACTAGAATGGTCACTACCAATATTTTACATTTCACGTTTTCCAGTTAATACTACTCAGGGCAATTAGGTGAAAGTCATAAATAATCAAAGTTGAAAAGAGGCAAAAGTATTACATTCGTAGATGATCCATGTAGCATATGTAAAAAAAAGAGTGAATAGACTGCATATAAATGGAAATATTAAGAAAAAAGTAAGGTTGATACTTATAAAACTAATATATAGAAATAGCTCTTCTAAAGCTGATTAAATGTACAGAGGATCATATTTACAAGAGCAAAATGGGCATGTATTTTTAAGAATTAAGTTTAAGAAACATAAAATTCACAAAAAATCCTTTAAAAATCTACAGAGAGACATAAAGGATGACTAATGAAAAGATATACTTTGCTCTTAAACTCACTGTAAAGATGCTATTTCCCCCACATTACTTTATAAATTTAATGTGATCCCAATAAAAATGCCAATAAGAATCCTTGAATGGACTTCAAAAGTCCATTCTAAAATGCGCATGAAAAATTAACCTGTGAGAATTGCCAGGGAAATTCTGAAATCTGGAGTTATTAGCCCTACTGGCCATCAATACATACTATAAAGGGAAGTTAATTAGAATAGTTTCTAACTAGCAAATCTAAAAACCAGAAAAAGTGGAGCAAAATTCTTTCAGAAACAGACATATGCACAGAGAAACTTACAATATAATAAAGTTGGCGTTTCAGATGTGGAAGAGTTTACGGCCATACCAACCTGAATGTGCCTGATCTTCCCAAATGTGGAAGAAAGACTAATTATCTAATAAATCTGTTGGTCTACTTGACCAGCTACTGTGGGGGTACAGATAATGTTGGTTCTACTCTTAGGTCTTACATCAAAATAAATCTCAGATGGCTCCACATTTTAAATGCAAAACAAGATATTTTCTTAGAATCAAAAGATAAAAGGGGAAAAAACTGATAAATTTGCATTAGTATGTGAAATTCCTGAAAGACAAGGAATATCAACAGCAAAGAAAAAGCAAAAGACAGAGGGACAAAAGTTATCTGCGACTCGTATGTTAGACAAGAGACTATTTTCTGAGAAACCTGAAACTGAACACTTTCGAACCCCTAAGAAGAGGACAACCGCCCTGTGTAAAGATAAGGAGGGCTGGCGAGAGCTAACAGGGTGCTCAGGAAGCAGATGGGCAGCGGAGACCAGCAGTAGGATTGCCGGGCATCTTCGGGATGAGCACCCACAGAAGGAGGGAGGACGTGGGATGATTCTGCAGACAGGCGTCGAGGAAACCACACAAAGACCTCACGGTTCCTCGGCAGCTCTGGAGCTGGGCGGCCAGGAGTCACCCCGGCCTGGTAGCAATGGCCTGAGTCTTTCCAGTCCCACACTGACTAGGCGCGGCCAGTGTGGGGTACCCGAAGACAGGAGAGAGACTTCGGCTGCAGGCCTGTCTTCAGCTTCAGCTTCACCAGCCCCAGAAGGGGACTGAAGAAGGGTGAGTCTTTCTGTTACCCCCACACGCAGTGCCCGAGGGAGGGAGTGGCTGGGTCCTGACAAGGGGTCTGGGTACCTCTGCACAGCTTCCACTGGGGTCAGAAAGGGACAGCTCAGAGAAGAAAAGCAAGGGGCTAGTGACTGTACAAAATGACGCACAACCTCACTCACAACAGAATATAAACGGTATGATTCATCCTATCAGGCAGGCAAAGGTGAGACGGCGGCCAACACAGCGCTGTTCCCACTCAGGCTGGTAAACTGCAGAGGAATGTTAAGCTCTAAGATCTCTCGGGGGAAAACCTGGCACAACTTCCTAAATCGAAAGTGTACGTGCCCCTTGACTCGGCACCTTCGCCTCTAGGAATTACTTCTACAGACACATTCCTGTGTGCAGCCACAACACAGGCTGAGGTTAGGCCCACTGGCTCCTCTGTGGAGGTACATCCGGAACTGAGAGAAAGACAAGAGATTTCGGTTTCACTGCATGTAGTTTCATACCGTAATGACCTTTTAAATCCTGTATCTGTGTTATTTTTTGAAACAATGATCAAAAGGAAACACAAACATGAAACCGAAATGGTACCTAGAAAAAATCTCTATGGTCCACGCCTGCATCCTGTGCCTAAAAGAATCATTTTCTTGTTTCCATACTGCATAGTTGGATGACCTCCTAAATTCTCTTACACTCATTTCATAAACATACCCCTATTCACATGTATTTAACTTCTACAAAGAAAATTACACCAATTTAACTCGAATCCCAGCAATTCTCAACACTTTTAAAATGGAAACTGAGATAATCTTATTTGCCTATTATGCTAACAGGTATTTTTAAATATAGTATCTAATTTAATCCTAACAACTCTTGACTTATATCTCACTGCCACTTTATGAATATGGAAATGAAATACACAAAGGTTAAATGGCCAGTTCTCTGTCATACAAACAAAAGTGGCCACGTGTCCATGTGTAAATGGACTTCTTCTTTCTTCTTACTTCTTCTTACAACATCCTCTTGTCTCCCCAGCTGTTTTTCTTTTGACTTCCAAAACCCTTTAAAAGCAACCACTGGTAAATTACAATGTAGGGGGCATAGTCTCCATGTTAAAGAAGAAAAGACTAAGAAATGGTCACAGGCAAACGTCTTCCTCTAGCTCAGACAGCAAAATTCACACACTAACTGCTGATCTTTATCTTCCTACTGTCTCCTTTTGGGCACACTGTAATCTGCATATAAACATTTCATGCAGTGAGAATTCAAAGTAGGTGGGTCTCTCCCCAGTGTTCTTGGGTTTCCATCGGAAGGACTAAGGGGAAAGGTGCAGGCAGGAGAGGAGGCAGGGGTCCAGCACGCTGTTTTCTTTTTAATCATTAAACGAGGGCTGTATACATATAATGGAAGTGCAGGTTTAGGTCAACTATTTGAATCTGTGGAGAGAAAAGAGATCCCACAACATCTGGAGATCAAAAAAGCACAAGACAGACAAGTGGAGGATGCTGCTGCTCTCAAACATCAGGACAATTTAGTGCATTACTGAGTTCCAGGGGAGTGGGTACTGAGTGAGTATAGGAGTACCCCATGCCACTCATTCCCAAGTGGAAACAGCCCATGCTTTCCCAAATCAGAGCTCATGGCAGAAATCTTCCAAAATACTTCAATCATAAGAAATCAGAATGGATGATAGGTTGATTTAAAATCTACCTGTTGGGGTTTTTCACTGAGATCGTGTGGGTCCTCCCCAGAGGAGGGCTGCTATCCCGCCTGCTCTGCTGACGGTGTTTACTGTGTCGCCCAGACCTTTCCCTTCGTTCCTTCTTGCTGGCTGTTTTAGTTACTTTTCTCTCGTTGTTGGGACAGAATACTCGACACCCAAAGTTAGGGGAAGAAAGGTTTATTAGCTCACAGTCTACAGAGGTTTCAGTCTATAGTCCACTGGGTCCGAGGCAGGGCAGCATGGCAGAGGCAGGGCAGGCCCGGCAGCCTACTGAGGGACGGACCGGCAGCAAAGTAAAGTGAGGAAATGCAAGGAATGTATGCAAATAAGCAATGCAAACAAGCAGCTAATTAGCCTCTTCCTGTATCTTTTATCTAGGCTACCTGTCTCCAGGGCGGCCCGCACTCCCACCCCCAATCTCAGTCTCACATCCTTGATCCCAGCAGAAGGATGCCAAACCGATCAATGGATCAATTTAGTAATCACACACTCTAGATGCAGCTATCTCTTACCACATGAGGCTTTGGGGGGACACCCAGACACAAACCATAACACTGGCCATCTGGTGTCATCCACGTGAATGATCTGCATAAATCTCTACTGCTGGTTTCACCTCAGAAATGCCCCCTCCCAAAGAAAACGTAATGACCGCTGCTCTAAAACACTGCGAAAAGGAAATGAATCTATATATTCTATATACTTCCCTTCTCCCCAAACACACACACAGCCACTTTCATCCCTACTTCAGAAAACCGATACAGCTCAGCAACAGTTAAAGACTAATTTCTTATGCTTTTTGTGCATTTACATAATTGATTCGCTAGATAATGCACTCTGCTTCCTTATTTAATAAACATGTTAATGATTTCAGACAATTACTCAAAACTGCCTACAAGTGTCTGCCTAAGAAAAGCAACAAAAAATAATTAAAATGAAAATACACACCAAAAGGCACATCCTTCATATCACATTACACAAGATATTAAGTCAATATGTCACCCTGTCACCAGTCACTTGCTACCTGCTGTTCTACATTTATTCAAATTCTAATGTATTAGCTGAGGCTGAGACATTGGTTAGACACCCAAGCGGGCCAACACGCAGAGTGAGAGAATAAACCTGGTGCTTTGTCAGGGTACAGGCGGTAAAATAGCAGCAGCAAAGGAGGGAGAAACAATAAAATGAGGGACAGGAACAGAAGGCTGAAGCAGACGCTTCCACAAGAGAACCCCCTCCGGGCTATTCGCGGTGGGGGGCAGTCACAGGGGAACTAAATGGATTCCATTTCCTCTACCACCCCAGTGCTCACTGGCTTGGGGAGCCCCAGGCCGGCCAGCAGCACAGTTAAGTCCCACTTGGGCAGATGCCTCCTGCGTTCTGGACATTTTCCGGGCTGTCTTATTTTATTCTCCAGAACTTGCACATGAGCCAAGCAGAAGCCGTGGCTTTAAGTGCACAGATGTGTGGACATTCTCAGCTCCTAGGAGAGCTGTGAGGATGGGCAGGGCACCGAAGCTGGGAAGTACCACATGGCCCTTGTGGTGCCTGGCCAGTCACACCTGGGCTGGGCTCTCTCAGCTCTGGCTAGAAGCCAAGGCTCTGGAGCAGCAAGTCCCTGCCACGCTCCCCAGCTCTCTAGGAAGCCAGGGGAGGGCAGTGTGACAGGTGCACAGGACACCCAAGAAGGAGGGTGGATGTTTCCAGCTCTGCTAGAAGTTGGTTGAGTCTGATCAGGAAGGCCAGTTCCACAGGTCCCAAAGACAGGCTGGAGACAGAGGGAGAAAGATGGAACTCTTTGACAAGAAATGGGCTTTGTATCAGTTACTTCTGCTAAAAAAAGATACAGGAGAAAGGGCAAGCAACCAGTGGGCTTTCTTGACCTTGTAAACTCTTTTTGTATTTCTAAGCCTCAGAGTTCTGGGTAGATGCCACCATGATCTCAGAGCCAGCGCAGAGATCACAGGTTAGTAGGTGTGCGTGTGTGCACGGAAGCACGTGTGTGTGCGTGATCTTTAGGGTTTTGACCTCTGGGCTTCACTGTGCATGCTCAGCCTGTTCACAGCCTCAGTTTCATATGGAAGAAATGGGCAGAACATAGGAGGGCAGAAACAAGGACGGGTAGCTCAGTGTCACCTTAAGAAGCAGGCGCTTTACCACAGAGTTATGGAGCGTGGCCGGGGACGTTGCACCCAAGGTGGCTGGCTCTGATTCATTTCCTGGTTGGTCTTGAGCATGTCAGTGCCATGCGTCAGAGCCCCAAGGAATACCCACATGGACGTGTCCAGAGGCTGGCGCTGGGCTCCTGGCTGGAGTTCCATTTTCCCAGCATCACATGATGCGGGGGACCTTGTACCTGAGTCAAAACATCACCACTGGAAAGTCTCTTCCCAGTCTCTGGAAACACAGCCACGGCAGGAAGGACAAAGACTCAGTCCCCAAAAAACTAATAAATAAACCACACTCTCTCTCCCCAAAAGAAAGAACAACAAAGCAGGGTGGGGAGGAATTGGTTAACGATGTTCACAGCATTCTTGCAATTTCATACCCAGCACTCTCTGTTCAGAAAATGAAAAAGATAGTGCCCTCGCCAAATGTTCAATATTACAAAGAAATCCTCACAAATCTACTCAGAAGTAAATTTAAAATAATAATGGGATGATACCATCTAACTAGTTTGAGAGGAAAGGATGCCAAATGATTTTTTTTACATGAGCAAAAAAATCTACCCAGGTTGCTTTTTCGGAAAGATGAGGAAAGCAGGGAACTCACCGGGCCCGCGTGCCAGACACGTGGGCTGGGAGGCCGGACGGACGGGCCCTGCTCAGCTCCACCGGCCTCCACCTCGAGCAGCTCGCTCTGCTGGCCTGGAGAAGGCCTCCACCAAAGGAAGAGAAGCTGCACCTGGGCTTCCAAGGGCTGCGGTGTGGCTTTCACAAGCAGACGTAACCCAGGTACCAGAGGTACCAGAGGCTTCACACAATCCCTGAGGGGCTCCTGAGCTGCGTCCTACAGAACAGCCCCTCGTCCCTAGGTTGCAGGAAGAATGCACCTGCCCCTGACCCGCCATACTGTCCATGTGACTGAAGACCTGAAGGGCCCATGGGCGGGGTCCCCATTACAGGCTCCTCCTGTGTATCTCTGGGCCCAGCAGTGCCAGCAGAAGTCCTTGTCTCTCTTCTACAGAGAACCTCCTCTTGGAACCTGGACACCCAACAGCTTCCTGCCCTGCTGCAGCGGGCCCTAGACAAGGTTCTCCCACCACCACTGCTGGAAAAGAAGTTAGTCCAGCTGCTAAGAAGATACCGTGCTCTCTAAATCAGTCCCCTTTTATTTATTCAATGCCTTTCCAACAGCCCTCCAGAGAGGATTTGAAGCTTACAACAAAGGGCAGATAAACCATAAATCAGTACCGAGGAAAAGAGGAAGCAAAACATTCTAACCTCATAATGATGAATATAACCGTCGAGAGTCCGTATGAACGCTGGCCAGGAGCTTCCAGGCAGCCACAACAAAAGGGAAAGCATTATGAAAGATCTGCTACTTGTTTCTAATCGTCATCGGAAACGACACAACATCCCCACACCCCAGAGCAGAGAGACTTCAGAGCAGTTTGCAAGCGTTAACTCCAGAAGACCAAATCACTGGATCAGAGTTCCCATTTCTCCTCTTTGATATCCACGGGACTTCCCACTGTGCCCAACTGTCTTTGTTGTCTTAATTATTGGAGGAAAGAACAGATTAGAAATCAAGAATTCTGCTGTGATGCCCACCTCTTAGCTCTGCCATGACCCTCCAGGGGTCTATAAGCAAACAGATTCAGCTTTCCAGAGGAAAGCAAAAAAAAAAAAAAAAAAGAAAAAGAAAAAACAAAAACAAACCCAATATAGACTTTCCCCACTCCAGTGTATATGTTATACGTTTTTAAACACCACTGATTTTTAAAGAGTTTAGAAAAATCTCATAGGGTAAGAATTCTCTATAGGTAAATAAACCTCTTAAATTTGCATAGTAGGAATCGCAAGATTTAGAGCTCTCCTATGACTTGCCAAATGACCAGGGATAATCTACCATGTTTCTTAGAAATAGAAGAAATACACGTTTGAAAATCACAGGTGAAGCTTTTACTGGTCCCATCTGATTGATCCTTTTTGACGTTATAAAGCTTTGTATTAATTGGCATCATCTAAAACTGCCACACAAACACTCAGACATAATGTGTACGTACGAGACCATCTCATCAAGTTGGTCTATATTTTATGACCTCGTTTGGCCTTCCTCATACTAACACTATTATGTCTAACCACCTTAATTTAAATCTGCAGTCAAAAAGAAAAGGTCCCCAATGAAACGCAATTTCAAATTAGAGTTAAATCTGTCTTCTAGACCAAAATATACAAAAAGACTCTAGCTTATATTTTTAAACTTCATGTGACTTATTTAAAGATTCAAGGTTTTCACTGAAATGAGGCATAAATGACTAAACTTTCTTTTAGGCTAAATAGTAACAGGCAAAATTCTACTAGGGCATTTAGATTCCTTTCAATACTCCTTATTATCATCTATGGAAACGAATTTGATCCGGGGAAACCATACTTTTCTTTTGTTCTGTTTAAGGGAAGTGGTCTGAAAAATAACATGTTTGTAGCGAAACTGCCATTTCTCTACTTATAAGTAGACTTTTGTGATCATTACATTGCTTCTGCTGCCCTTCGTGGCCTCATTTTTTTCACAATAGGCTAAACAGAACTAAGCATGAACTGCCACACTTTTAGGGACTCAGGAAGAAGCCGGGCTGGAACGCATGGGATTATCTGGTCCAGGGTGGCGGCCGGGTTGCATCATTGGTTTACTCCCTACTCATGTCCACAAACGATGTCACCAACAGATCATGGACCATGGGTGGCATTCTCTTACTTAAAGCCCAAATGTGGCCCTAGATTTCTTTACAACACAGCACCCTAGGCGGACGATACCACCCAGAGTACACAAGCAGAAAACTTTCTGCATTCTGCAATGTCATCCAAGGCAGATAAGGAGAAGACGCCAAACTCTAAATTGGATAAGATAAACAAGAGTTAAGCAGTAGAGCCAGGACTGCACCCAAACTCTAGACCCTTTATCCGCCCTTTTCCACTAGACACCAGGGATGGTATTTTGCACTTAATAAGCAATTCAGCTGAGGGAATAAATGAACCTCCTCCTTATGTTCTTTAATGCCTTCTCTGTTTCTTCTGGGAAAATATGTCTGGAATAAAGCTCTTCATCATTATCATTTAATATTTAAACACCAAATGAAGCTTACTAGGCAAATAAGACTACTGAAAAAGCATCCCCAGACTCAAAACTGCTGGAGCATCCCGTTACGACGCATCTTGTGATTACGGATCCAAATGCCTCCCCAGTTAGGCCCCACAGGCTAAGTGCTAGACACCAGTCCCAACTGCTGCCAGTGATGTGTGACACCCAGAACTGCATATTCTCTTCTCTGAGCACGCGACTGTCATCATCTGTTAAGCAACAAGTTTCAAAGATCGGATTTCTGACACCCTTTTGGAAGATGAACTCGTCAAACATTAATATTAAATTCGGCAGCTATTTATTAAATGCCTACTATAGCAGAGCACTCTGATCAGTCCAAGGCTATCTGCCCTCCGGTCCTGTGTCCACTGCTGGCACATGCTTGGTCTTGCCAGCGGCCAAAGCGCATCGCAGAGAGGGGCCACTGAGCTTCAGGGCTGGGGAAAAGAGTTACGCATCTTTTCCACCAAGTGGTCAGTCAGAGCAGCTAGGAGGAAACTCCAATGCCATTTCGCACTCCAAACTCAACAGCTTCTCTCCTCTGTATGTAAATTAAAAATAAAATAAAAACACACACACAAACACTGCATGCCCTCCATTCTTTCTGCCCAAATATCCTGGTGGAGAACGATAAAGCAGGAAAGACAGTGGAAAAACAGTAAATGCTACAACACATATTTGAAATGGACATTTTTCCAAAGTCAACACTTAAAACTCACATTCTTTTAAAGCGCTCCCAATTCCCAACTTGGAGAGGTGGCTGAGTGGCTGCCCAACTCTTGATGATAAGAAGCTCCTAGTAGGAAGTGGCTATTGATAGCCCCAAGGGAGGTGACAAACACACTGATCCATGTGTAAAAAAGGATCGTTAGGGGCCTAATGCTTTCTTCTACATTAATCACATTTGTAAGCAAAAGTCTAGTATTTATATAAGTTAAAATTTACAAAAATCCATTCCATTGTGTTTTATGTATTCATTCATTCAAAAAAGTATTTACAGAAACCTCTTGTATACTGAAGGGTATCCCAGGTGCTCGGGCACTTAGTAACCAAAGTAGACATCTCTGCTCTTATACAGCTCACATTTATGTAGAAATAAAACCAAGAAAGGAGCTTTTTTAGACATCTATCTGTGCATGCATCCATATAGATACAAAGGCGTTTATAAGGTAACTACTTTATGCCAGGCTATAGGTTAAGTTGTGAGAAAGTCAAGAATATAAGAACCAAGGCCTTTCAAATAAATAAATAAGCAACTCACAGAAAAATGGAGGCATGGATAACACAATGTTTTGGACCGAGAGGGGACAGATGTCTTCAGGTTTGGGGGAAGACAGAAATCACAGCTAATTGGCCTATACCAGGCTGACTAAAGGAGGAGAAGTATCCTGATATGGACATGAGAGAAAGTCATAAGAGTGTAGAGAGGACTGGAAGATCCACAAGTACCCCTAGGGCCAGGAGCACAAGATGGCAGTTGGGAAGAGAAGATTCTGGGAAGAGAAAGACATTTGGATCCCCCAAGGGCTGGGTCTCAATATCATGTCCAGGAGCTTGCCCCTTACCCTAAAGAAAGGCATGAGGAACCTGCTCCTCATTCAAATAAGCTTACACTACATTTACCCCACAATTCTTTGATCTTCCTCCACCTCCCAAGAGTGAGGAGAATTTTGTAATCATTACCAGAAAGGAGGTGTGGGGATGATTGGCACAGGCTAGATGGAGCCCGGCATGCGCAGCAAGACATTTTCTTCCACTCAGCCTCTTCGTCCAGCAAGCAGGTGCTAACCTGCTAGCAGTGCCAGAGAGACTCAGTGGGTCTGACGGCTCTTAATGGGCTTTATTACCTTGTTGAGTACCTCAAACTCCAGTTACTAATTACAGGGCATCCACTTGAAGGTTTGGCTGTATAATTTTTGTTAACTGATTTGCATGACGGGATTTGGGCATGACACACTGTAAATTTTCTTCTGGCTCTAAAACTCCATGAGTCTTCTCCACAGCTATGTGCATCGGTAATGACCTTGTGTACTCTGCATTGTGGGTTTCACGCACGGCCTCCCTGTTCAATTGCAAAGAACCTCAGGAACAAAGTGTTAAGCAAGGGCACACACGAACATACAGGTCCAGGCGGGAGCAGAGCAGTGTTACCACTTTCGCTCACAGGCATTAATGGATCTCATCCCGGGCACGGAGCACAAGGCCACCTGCTTCTAGTCCCTTAGACACCTTACTCACACAGCCTACTGACCTGAAACAGGGGTTCTGTCTGATGCATGGAACTCCAAGGCTCATATCCCATACTTCACACCAAACCCTTTCTTCAGATCCCTCCATGTTCAATTTTCCAGTATTAACTCACGCTCTTCTCATGCCCAAGTCACAGGGAACTGCCTCAGAGTCCACAGTCCATTTTGAAGGCACTGTTCTCCACCAACAACATTAATCTTCGGGATCTTGGAATGTCATTTTTTCTCTTAACATTTCCTATTTATGGGATGGAAAGGGATACCAAAGGAAAAATGCAGACAGGTCGGACACTCAGGTAAGCCAATTCGACGAACATCCATACTTAACCTCCCCAAGACCATCAAGCAATTGCTAATCTACAAGGCGGGACTTGTTGACTTTCAGATTCCTAAAGCTGCTGAGGCCCTGGATTTCAAGGTGAAAAATACAACTGCTAAGACAAGGCGAGGCACAGCACTCCATTACTAACTCAGTTTCTGGGCAAGAGGGCCAAGGAAAACCTCTATTGTGACTCTGGGTGACCTGTACTACCCCAGATGCGTCACGAGTCATTTGCGGCTGAGAATAGCGCAGAATCTGAAGCTGCCAAATAATGAAGATTTTCTGCATAAATTAGAGGAAATCGGAGCTTATCCCCTAATAAAGGCCCTATTCAGATGAATTTCCTCAAGTGGGAAGGAAATGGAGTTGGAGCTGGGGCATCTGTCATGTTCAGGCCTCACTGTGGGTGTGGAAATGTCACTGATGATGTCTAGCGTGGCAGAAAACACACATTGAGAAATGGGAAGGACAATGGTTCTGCCTCTGGTACTAGAACGGGGAGGTCAGAGTGGGCACAGGAGTGATTTGGGAAGTATCTCTTCCCTAGCTTAAGGTGTTGGAAGAAAAACGTCTTCTTCAGGCATCTAAACCTTAGGGTGTAAAACCAGCCAAATCCTACTCAAGGGAAGGCATGGGAAGTGTTTCCAAATTGAGAAGAAAAAAAGAAAGAAAAAGAGAAAGTTAAAGAGCAAAAGTTAAAATTGTTGCCTGGTTTCTTCTCTTCAAAAGCTGTTGGGGGAGTTGTGGCCTCAGGCACGGGCAAAGATTCTGGAAGAATCCTTGGACTATTGGGTAAGAGAGACAGTTCAAATGGGAAAGATTAAACAAAATACACTTGTGTGATGCTTGACAAATTGTCTCATCTTCAGCTGCGAGGGGAAAAAAATTCATCGTTTCCTCCAATAACATTAATTATCCAACCACAGCAGAAACTTGACAAAGGCAGATGATGTGTTTAGAAACAGCAATGGGTGAATCACTGGGCCCAGATCCAAGGATCCAGACACCTCGACAGCAGCGCTTTCTCTTCGCCACACTCACGGTGGAGGGAGATCGCGGTGCTCGGGCCGCGCCAAAACAGGTGGCGGCAAGGACGCGTTCCTTGGTCCGTGTTCTGGAAACCAGGATCCATTCTACCGAGAAAGACAGCCCTGCTATCTCTGAACCCAACAGGCAGGGTGTTAAACCAGCTGCCATCATTTACGGTCTGCACTCATGACTTTTCTGGAAGATATTCCCTGAAACTTCTGCAGAAGGAAGAAACCTCATGAGCTGCTCGAAAGCCAAAGGACTGTTTCTGCTCTTTACTGGGGGAGAAGCCAGGTCCTTGTCACTTCTCTTTCTTTTCTTTTTTTGAGAGTGTAAAGCAGAGGGAAAGAGGAGACCACAAAAGGGTGGGAGTCCGAAAAGATATATTAAGATATTTAAAAATCAGTTCCAGTTACTATTCTTAGCATAATTCTAGAGCTGTTGGTTTGTTTTGTCATTTTTACAAACAGTCCAATATCATTTCCACCTTTTGTGGAAAAGGGGTTGCCTGAGATAGTAGGTGCCTGGAGTCGTTTCTTTCAAGCAGAAAGGAAGAAACAAAGACGAGTTTCCCTTCTCCCTCCTGGAGGCCAGCACCCCTACAGTACAAGAGTCATAAAACAGAAGACTGTGGAAGAGCCAGCTCTGTGGAGTCTTCTCTGCTCCTCTCTATTATTGTCGCCAGAGACTGGAGAGATGGCGCCAGAGAACAGCCCAGCAGGAATCTGTGGGAGTGAAAAGCAAACAGGAAGCCTGAGACCCTAGGAGGGAGAGGCGGGTCGGGAAGGAGGAACATTTGGGTAGCTACAGCATTATACAATACAAGCCACTAGCAGTGGTTTAGGTTAGGGAGATGAGAAGCTGCCAAGACTTGGAATGATAAAGACCCCCAGGAACCCACTCCGTCTCCAGACAACCCATTTACAGATGATGCTGAATTTGAGGTGCAAAAAGGTAAATACATTTATCAGGACCGCAATTCCACAGTTTAGTCCCAGCTCCTATCAAAGACAGGCTTTTGAAAAGGATTTTCCAGGATATCAGACTCAGCTAGACACCATTTATCTTTTGTAAGGAATGATGAGAAGGATGTTCCCACTGAGGAACCTGGGAATGGCCAGAGCCCCCAGTTCCTTCTAAATCACACAAACAATAGTTTGATCAATACGGTTTCAAGGCAGAGTATAATTTATCCTTTTCCAAGCTTTAGAAAACAGAAAAGCCCCACACGGTACATGTCGTAAATCTTAAAGAGAATATTTAATTAAGTTAGCACCTGGCATGTGGAACGCAATACATGTTTATGAGATAAATAAACAACCAAAGTCAAGTATTTTAGCCAAGTGGGAGTAGATTATGGCCTCTGAAACATTAGGTCTTGACACCTCCTAGGTAAACAGAAATAGCCCCTTTGGCACACCGGTATGGAACGCCGCGAATGGGAGGAACACTGGTCCAGAGACATTTCTGTGTGGGATGCAGCAACAAGAGCCTTGTGGCATTGGGCAGGTACGTTAACAACTCTGTGTTCCTTCCATAACAGAAATAAGAAAATCACCTTTCAGCCTTAAGGAGTTATTTGTGTAAACTAAAGGATACCGTGAACATGCAACCAAAATGCAAAGTTAAAATTATTATTTTTGGGGGCTGGGGATTTAGCTCAGTGACTAGAGTGCTTGCCTTGCAAGCACAAGGGCCTGAGTTTGATCCCTGGCACCACAAAAAAAAAAAAAGAAAAGACAAACAAACAAACAAAATTATTATTATTTTTTTGTGTGTGTGGTACCGGGGATCGAACTCAGGGCCTTGTGCTTGCAAGGCAAGCACTCTAATCACTGAGCTAAATCCCCAGCCCCAAAGTTAAAATTATTATACAGGCGCAGAACATTTGATTCTCACAGCACTTTGTCCCCCACTTTACGACTATACTTACCCCATTGTTTTCCAGTAACTAAGATTGAAGGGACTCCTCTCCTTTGTGTGCTAGGTGCTATAAAAGGAACAGGTTATACACAAAAAATGAGATTAAAAAATAAAAAACCCTTGTGAGTAATTTTATACCAATCTATTCCACCAGCGTGTATGTTTTAAAGGCATCTGAGGAGCTTCACATCTAGCCCAGTGACCAGCGCTGGCTTAGAGACTGCCATACACTTTATTAGCAGGCTGCTAAATAAATGGATAAATAAATGCATGCACGGTAGAAAGAATGGATGAAGACCAATGCAGTTTTGGGTGGATCGCCCCATGCCTCAGATCCTGATCAGAAAAATTCCGTAATACATGGAGCTTCAGAGAACAGTAGCACCAGACCCCTGAAATATGTGTATGTTTCTTGGCTAGAGCCAAATCCCAACCCCGAGGGAGCAGGGAAAGCCACAGTCCAGTTCACAAGAAGACGTGCCAAAGTCCAGCCCCAGCTGCACACTGAACTGCAGGAAGTCTTACCAAGTTCCCTTCCCGGAGAGTTAGCTGTGACCAGTGTCCCAAACAGAGTGCTGATCACATGTCCAGCTTGGACGCCAAGTCCTTGTCCACAGAGTGTGGGACAAGCAATTCCACCCCAGCAGATGTGATCCCCAGAGGGCTGGGAGTGACAGTGAGGAGTTTTCGACTCCTCCAGACAGCGGGCAAATATGTGATGATGTGATTTGGCTTAAATGAAGGCCTGACAACCTCATTCTCCCTGCGAGTGTCATGACTACTGCAGACAACCCAGGAGGTTTTGTGAGGCTGGGTTCTCACCTTCCAAGAACTAGTAGGGGCCGGGCAGTCTGCACCATGCACAGACATCAACATCCCTTCCTCCTCCAGGGCAGCTCAGGTTGGTCCACAGTACATTCTTTTTACCCTATTTTTTGTATAAATGGCTACATAGCCCAGTAGCTTCTGGGTAACAGTCTCTGCATTTATTGAACAAACAGTTTTTGAGCACTTAAAAAGGTCCAATCACTCTTCTAATGTCTTCACAAAGGACCGCTCACTTATTCCTCATTCGATCCTCTGACAGAAAAACTGTTAGATTTCGCAGTTTGTAGATAGCAGAACGGAGACCCAAAGAGGCTAAGAAAGACTTCTTGGTTTGGACTGCTGGGGGTGATGGCACGTCAGCTGAGGTAATATTTGCACCCTGAAAGACTGCACATCTGAGAATAAAAAGCCTCCACACCTTCTTTGAGGACAAGCCATTCTGGCTATGCCATTTAAAGGCTGGGGTAGGATGGAGTGGGGAGGATGGAAAGGAAAAATGACACTAATATTGCACTCACATCTACATTAACCCCTTAGCCAAGGGCACGGGATACCGAGACAAGCTCTCCTTCAGACGCAGGGGATCTCTCCTCAGGTCCGACCTCAGTCATCTAGGAGTAGAGTGACACAGGAACACAGACGGCTGTGCAGGCAGGCAGCTACATAAACATGCACGTCAAGGCCTCTAATTCAAGAACAACTTTTTACCCTTGTTAATAGGAATGGAACCTGCTTCCACAGGGCTTCCTACGCGAGATGAAAGGGGTAACTGCCCTCATCACAAGTCCCTTTTATCAGCCTGGCTGAAGGAAAAGCCACGCCCTGGAAGACACCTTCCCCCTCCTACGGAAGTGTGTCTATGCATCATCTCCCCGGCTGGACATGATTAAGGCAGGAAGCCACCATTTAACCTACCACATACAATTTAACCCTGAAAATGGACTTCTTTTTTTCCCCAGACTGGTTTATCACCTCCAGCTGTCCCTTTCTTCCATCAGAAGCCCCTGTCAAAAACTGACGGCTACTGCATGCTAATCTCACCACAAATACCTGATCTGAATTCTAAGTAATTAGCAGATCGGGTAACCTGCAAGAATGCTGATCTTTTTTTATAACCACAAAAAAGCTCGTCACGGAGGATATTTTAGTGCAAGAACATTTCCAATCAGGAAACTTAACTTCATGTTCCAAAATACCACACTCATTGCAGGGAACACTGTTGGTTCGCGGGGATCATGCCACACGCTGCACGTGCCGCAGCAATGCGTGGACATCACCTTTTACCAGTTTGGGTGGCTGTGCATTAAAAGAAATCCATTCTCACCAAATTCATTCCATGAGGCTTGGCTTTTGTCAGTGAAAAATCCTTGCTTGTTCAATTTAGAATGTGTGTTTTCTGAGAATTTTCATTTTGTGAAGATCCCGAGGATGGATACACCCAGATGATAAAAGACCCAATTATCACCCAATCCTAAAAAGCAAACTGCTATGTCATAGATTCTAAGGTAGATGATCATTCAATCCAGTCCCATCTCCAATCACCAACTGTGTGACCTCAGTTTCTCTGTCTATGAAATGGGAACACTCATCCTTACCTGCATCAAAATGTTCTTAGGAAGAGCAAATAAATGAGATGAAAGTATCACAGAAAGGTAAATCAATACAACACAGTACTGACAGGTATCACTAACCCATGAAGTGGCAAGACGTAGCTCAAAGAAACCAACAGTACTGGCAACTTCGCATAAACCTACCTCTGATCACCAATGATAATAAAGTAGCTTCCTGCACACAGATACCATCTCATTGGGTCTTCTGCCTAAGGTAATATATGTTAAGTAACCATGAGGTGAGAAATATAACTTTTTTATAATTTACAAGTTCATAGCACATTACACATTTTTCACAACAATGTTGTTTTGATGTTGAACCACATTTCACACTGTAGAATCTTATTACTGAGCTTTAATATTCAGTAAACAAATATATTCTTGTCAGTATTTCCAATAAATGTACGATTCCCTTGGAAAACAGCAATCTGCAAACGTGAGGTGTGAGAAGAAAGTGGGGCACGTGACACTGCTAGGAATGCCCAGGACGTGCCGAATGAGTGAAAAGTGGCAGGAAGTAAGACTAGGGTGCGCAGAGACAAGAGTTACACCTCCACAGTCTATTAGCGCTACCACGGGAAAGACGGGGAACTCGCAGAGCACCTTCATTTCTTCACTGAGTCCCATCAATAATTGGTCCAACGAGTGCAGGTTTGCACTGGGCACCTGGAAAGGACAGAGAGGAGGAATTCCAATCTAACGAGCCCACCTTGCCCTTGGTGAGCAAAGATCTGCTGGGAGCCAAGTTCCCACGGAAAGCCAACCCCATTTCCGGGAAGCCCCAGGGTGCGGGCTCTGGCGCCTCTCTCGGGAAGGCCAGCAAAAGTGGGGGGCAACTTGTTGTGCAGAAGACAAATACACAAAACAGAAAACAACTGAACTGCTCTGTTGAAGAGGAGGAGAGACGAAAGGAGCATGGATCCCATATCAACCCCAGCTTCCCAGGGCTTCCAAGAAACAGAAAACCAGCGCTCTGTGGACAGTCCTTCCGAATTTCTCTGAGAGCTGTGCGGGGATGTGAAGCTGGGAAGTAGGTGGCAGCAGCCCAGGCCCAGGGTTTAGCTGGGTGAAGCACACAGTACAGTGTAGGGAGAGTTTGGATTCTCAGTTTGACAGATCCGGATTCAAATGCTGGCTCTGCCCTTTTCCAGCCACATACACCTGGCCGAGGGCAGAACCTGCCTGAGCTCAGCATCGTCTCCTGCGGAACAAGGACAAATACTGTTCGTCTCATGGACTCACTGTGAGAATTTAAAGAGAGAACATATGAGCATCCACAGAATGTGCACTCCATAAGTGTCCATTTTCTTCCCTTCCTATCTTAATGCTTTATTGTTTTGACTTTTCTTATCTGTGCTATTGGTTTGAGCTCACATAAATACAAAAATAGAGTCTCAAAAAAAAAAAGTCCTTAAGTATTACTTGAATCTTTAAACATCAGGCAACTTAGATTGTGGACAGAATGGATAATTTGAAGCTGCTAATTACAGGCAATTTCTTCTCACAGTCAGTGTGAACTTCAAATCTGTTAGTCCAAAAACATATTTGTCTTCCCACCTACAAAGCTATCCAGAAAAACAAACTGAAAAGATCTAAATAGAAGTATACTGATATTTTATGGTAACTGTTAAATAAATTATGATACAACCACTGGGAACTGTATATATAGCCACTGAAAATAATATTTTTGAACTATCTGTAATCATATGAGAAATGTATGAGATCTATTTCATGTAAAATATGGAATGCAAATATCTATAAATTGAAATATATATGTACATATGTTCAATATATATGCACCTATGTTAAAAGTGGTCATTTTCTAGGATTTTTTAACTGTTTTCTATCCCCAAATCAACATATATTTTGTCTATAATCAGAAAGAAATTAAAGATGCCCTTAAAAAATAGTTCACAGTATACAAGGTGTGGCAAAAAATACATTGTATGTCTAAATAAAAAAAATTTATGATCAGTAAAAGTCAAATTGCCCTGACTCCCCCTCACAGTACTCCCTCTTGCTTTGAGCACATTTATGCCATCATTCTTGCCACTTCATGAAGCAGTGCTAGAAGTCTTCTTGCATGAGTTGTATCTCCCTTAATGCCCTGAATTGATTCAAAATGTCTACCTTTCATGGTCAGTTTGACTTTGGGGAAGAGCTAGAAGTTGCACAGTGTCAAATTCATTGAATCAGTTGGATGAGGACACACTGTAGTGTTTTCACGAGCTGCCTCTCAGCAGACAGCACCAAGCAGCAGCATTCACTATACTTTGGATCACGCCTCATAAAAGAAACGAAAGAGGACTTTGAGAACTACTTCGGAAAGTGGCAAGAGCAATAGGGTAAGTGTATTTGAAGTGAGGGGGAGTACTTTGAAGGGAATTAATGACAATATGTCTTTTACTGTAATAAATTTTTAATGTAAATGTCCACCATATTTTTTTGTCGACCCTTATGGTAACGACACAGCTTCCAAGCTCTAACGCATTCACTCTGCCACGTAATCCGCTGCTCTCCCCCATATATGTATTCATGTAGAAGTACCCTGGATCATCTTCAATCCCACAGAGAGGTATGCGTCATGACCCCTAGGATCAGTCCTCAGTCCTTAGTCCTTATAGGGGTGATGTTGCAAACAGATGATTTTCACAGAGCATGAACTGAGCAATTTAAAAAGCAGCAGCAATAGAAGTAGCTACATCATTCTGTGTTTTTACAGAGGCGAGTCTCAGCTGCGGACCGTCAGGTCACACACACAAGGCCAGCCATAAGGGCTGGGATGTTCACACGGGAGGTACCTCCAGCAGGGAACATCTAGTGCTCATGGTCCCAATAGTACCGCCACCCTGAGCTCATACAGAGTGGTCTCTGCCAACCTGAACATCAAGGGGCAAGGGGACAGCAATCCATGGGCTCTGCCTGTAGCCCTGACATTTCAACATGATTTTTATGAAATAAAAGAATTCTAAACCTGGCTCACCTAGACCAGCTAGGAAAATGAGGTAGAAGAAAGCTCCAAGGTCTATCCACAGTCCCAGTGAGTGAAAGAATATGGCCTGTAAACGAATTCTCCAGACATACCAGCCATTCCTCCTGCACTTCTCTACAAACCCTGCTGCCCAGTTTGATAAGTGAGCTTTCTATTACCAGTTCCCAGCTCCTCACAAGTCCTCGAGATAAAACCAGAAACAAAGCCATGATCATTGGGGAACTTGGCAGCACACAGGATGGATGGATCCTCCATCTAACAGGGTCAGGGCAGGTCTTCCCGGCCACGGGTCACTCTGTACACAGCAGAGCAGCTCATAGGGCATGGGGACCTGAAGGCATTGGGTGACAAGCCAATGAATAAATTAAGCCACAGCAAAGACTGCAAGGAGCAGCAGAAACACACAGTGACACTTTGGGATCTCTTTCCATCCATTTTGGTGGAGTGTAACCAAAATTCTACCTGCTGTTTGCAAGTGAATGATCTGTCCATTCCACCACATGCCTGCGTGCATGCACATCTGTGTATCACATGTTAGTGTCAGGACAGCGAACCTCGGAAGGCTGCCTACGAATGAAACAGCAAAGGACTTGAGCCCAGCGGAGAAAACCAAGACCCGCTTTCCAGGCGACACCAGCGTCATGACAGGAGGGAGAAGCTATGCACACGTGTTCAGAAGCAAGCAGCATTCCAGAAATGCTGAAAATTCCTCCCAAAATGCCATCCCATACGACACATAGAAGGTTCTGGAACCTGGCACCTCGGACAAAGCAAGAAAGCAGCAACAGAAACCAAGACACAGATATGAGCATCACCTTCAAATAAAAACGGTTCCAGGTATGTGCTGCCTCCCGGGGGAGGTGGAGATGCTGACGGAAGAAATCAGAAATTGAAACCAGATGTGTGCAGAGCTGGCACACAGGTGACGTGAAAGCCATAGTAGCTGGATAGGGAAACACCACAGCTTCTGTTTCGTTCTGGGGCCAAGCTGGCTTCTGTAGGGCTTGTCCTAGGATATCTGGTGTCACCTCACCTCAAGACCACCCTGCACCTGTTGGCAAACACTCACAAAGGACCACAGTGAGCTCTCTACCTGTCATTTCTTCCTCTTCATGACTCATGTGGAGAAACTGAGCTTGGCTGCAATGAAACAGCCAGCTCAAAGTAACACAGCAAGTAAGTGACAGAGGGATCTGGTCCAATTTAATCAGATTCTTGAGACTGGGCTCAATAAATTGGTTGGCAACCAAAAGAACACTAAAATCCAAAATACACAAGATCTTACAATCACAGCTTTCATCACCTGGGGGGTATAAGTGCCTTTGCATCAATGGAACAGCCAGCAAGTCATCCCAGGGGCCTCTATGTGACCATTCTTGCCCCTAAAACACGTGGAGCTTGCATTCTTAACTACCGAATTTCCCTGAAAATAAGACCTAACCAGAAAATAGGCCATAGCAGGATTTTTCAGGATGCTCATAACATAAGCCCTCCCCAAAAATAAGCCCCAGTTAAGATCATCTGCCAGACAGACTCATTTAGTATGTTCCTTGTAACACAAGATGGGTGTATTGCATTATAAGATAATATTAATGTAGAATTAAATATAAATATACGGTATTGATATTAATATGTGAAATAAATGAAAATACAAATTATAATTAAGGATTTGTAAATACCCAAGCAGGTGCCTTTGGGCAAGAGATAAACGTCTACATAAACAGATGAAATTGAGACTTACTGCTGGATGGCCAATCGAGTACAGACACATGTACGGACAGTGAGCGCACTTCATAACAAATGGACATGGTTGCGTCTAATAGGAATCTTCATAATTCAATATGTCGTGTGTTGTACTGGACATACTTAATGCACTTGAGTGAAATGAAGAAACATTTTCTGAATTTTGGTGCCCAATTTTTCTTCACTGTTGTATGGACCATCATTCTTAACTGCCATCATTTTTGTTGCCACTCCCATCTCCTAAGTCTTCAATTAACACTTGATTGAATGGAAACTTTGCAAAGCCGGCCTGCAAGAGGTTGAGACTAGGGTGAAGAAGTCATGAGATAAAATCACTGACGGCTGTATTGCCAGCGGACCACAAGCAGGCTGCATGGACAAGAAGTGCTTGTTTAAGGAGAGCTCTACTGCTGGGCATGAGAGATGGGGGCCAATGGTTCTACGGGAAAGAGACTTGCAAGAAATTCAGGCCAGAGTTCAGGATTTGGTGAGTTACGACAATGTTCCAGAAAGTAACATGACTGTATTTGAATAAATGTAGATTTCTGTACATGAATAAATGCGATGTCTGTACATAAATAAATGAAAAAATGTAGTCTATTGTGCATGAATCAATGTAGATCACTGTACATGAAAAAACAATACAGACCCTGAAAATAAGCCCTATTGAGTCTTTTGGAGCAAAAATTAATATAAGACCCAGTCTTACTTTCAGGGAAATCACAGTATGTATCAACAGATGCTTCTCCTGACCTCGTGGACAAAGTTGTTCACCAAGTGGATAGCTTTAAAGACACTGGGCACATCTGCTGCCTTTCCTGATCCTGAACCCCTCGGTTATCCGCAATTTCCGGGAGGCTGATAACATCCCCATGCGCTGAAGCCACTGCACTTCAGCCTCACCAGGGAGACCGAGAGCAGAGGGTCAGCAGAAGCTAAACACAGAAAATGCTTGCATTTTCCTGTCTAATCAGATGTCGCTGTTTTTACTAAGAAGAGCAGCCCAAACCTAAATAATGCAACCACTCCCTTGCAGAGGTGCTGCTTCAATGACGAGACAAGCAGGGGCTGGAATTGGGTGTCACTTTGCATGCTCTTAAATACCTGCACATATCCGTTCTTGCTAGGTCGGTGCTGCACGCCTGTGCGAGCCTGCGCTGGCAAGCCCTGTCCCCAGAGCAGCTGCATTTCATTTCTCCACCTCTGGGGTACTTATCACAAATTCTGAATCAGTAAGGCCTAAATTAACACTTCCTTCTGCATCAGATCTGTGGGTTAGATAGAGGGTTCCTGTCACAGGCTAAAGAAATCCGGAAGCTGAGAGAACAATTTTTGGAAAGTCAGGAGAGGAACAGAGGTATATCAAAAAAATACAATTGTTCCAAGTGACTATAGAGTCCTCTCCAAGAATCACCACAAAATTTCAAGAGTCCGTCAATACCAAAGAAATCTGTGCAGTTTGTTGCACATATGTCTGAAAATATTTCACTGCACTCCATCAATAAGTAGTATTTCTATGTGTCATTTTTTTAAAAGAAGGCTGTGTATTTGTGCACAGTAGAGAATCTTTTCAACAATAAAGAACTTTGCCCACATCGCCCCGTAGTGGCCCTCCTTCTTCACCCTCAGGTCCCATCAGGACAGTCCTATCTCCTTCACAGCTCCAAAGCACCACTGCACCCAGGCCTCTCTATTCTCAGAGCATTTCTGCGGATCATATAGCTGCTACGCCTCTCCAAAGTTGAGTCCTTTAAGCTAATTCCTTCCTTTCATCAGCTGTCTTATCCTAGATCAAGGCCAGGGTGGCTGGCTTTCAAAATGCTTTCCCTCTCTCTTTTTTCCTGTAGAAATTTTACGCAAAATAAATGCCATTCCAAAATCCAGTATGTACAATGGGTCAGAGGCCTGGGTGTCCCACCAACTCTCAGTCCTGGAGAACTCTGGGGTGCTATGGATCACTTTACAGCGGAAAGCCAGGAAGGAGCATGGAGTGTGGGGAAATGAATGAAGAGGCACTAAAAATCTCCAACTTGTTCTTAGTTGGTGGATATGTTAAACGTTAAACTTACAGTTCTCAGTTTTGTTAAACAACAATAGCTAGTATCTACCACTTAAAAAGGCATTTGCAGAGATTTAATTTATTCCCCACAACTACTTTCTGTGGCTTACAAAATTTTTTATGGCTCACAAATAAAGAATGTGAAGCCCAGACAGGTTAAGCAACTCGCCCAAGGCCACACAGATTAAAGAGTTAAAACCCTGATTCCCACCCAAGAACAGCTCTGAAAGTTCCACTATCAACAGACGCTGGGCTGCAGGCCAATGCCAATTCTCGGGCTCCCCCAAGTGGGACTCACTTAAGAGCAGACCCACCAGCCTGATAGGAGGGTAAGCCCACACATGCAGGAGAAACCTGGCAAACACAGGGAGTGAAAATAATTTTATTTTTAAGACTGAAGCACTTTGAGTACTATTTCCTAGGTTACTGAGAACCTTGACAAAGAGACAAGAATTAGACCAATGGGACTCATGATCAGGCAAACTGACCAGTTGTTACTGAATATTTACTGTGTGCTCAAGCCCCGGAGTGACATGAGGATGCCAGGCACACGCTCCACAGCAACTTTCTGAGACCCACGGGAGTAAGGGCAGGAGTGGGAACGGGAGACGGAGCAAAAGAAAAGGGGAGGAGAAGGAGGACTTTTCCAAAGGAAGGGCACATCCACAGGTAATTCTTGTACCATCTTATACTTCCCCTGTACTTTCGGTTTCAGCCTCATGGCATCATAATACTACAAGAAGAGAAAATATAAAGCCTGGCTTTACAACAAAGGAATATGGAACTCCAAGAGGCCACCCACGCAAAGTCACAGCCCAGGGCTCGTCGCACCACACCAGGGCAGGGGGCAGCGTGTGATGCAGAACAGACGTCTCCCTTGTTAGCTGCAGCTACTCTGCCTGCAATGGCCAACATGGTAATAGCGGCTCCCTTCTCTCATTTGCACCTCCATGACCATCTCCATCCTCCCTGCCAGTCTCCTGCCAATGCCCATGTCTCAGGGACCAGCTATGCTGGCCTCTTGAGAGAAGTCCTCCCTGGAATTACAACACGGGATGAAGAAGAAGAAGTTGTAATTGCCAAATGTCTCAAATGGGCTGCAGTGACAAAAATCATCATTGAATTAAAAGCACTCAACACTTCTGTTAATGACATCTCTCCAGGCCGTGGAATCAGCAGAAACAAGAGTTCGGTGAAAATCACTGTTCGCTGGAGTCTCGGCAGTTACGTCTCTTAAATGTCAACCTGCTAGGGATTATCGAGAAAGTCTTTTTCCCTTCATTACAAGTCTCAAAGCGATTGAGTCTCTCAACTTTCAGCTGGACCCAGAAATTTGTACATTCCTGGAGGTGTGAATTTTTTTCTCTAGCTGCAGAGTTCGAACAATTTTGAGTAACTCAAAGAAGCAGTGTCTCCATTATTAAAGACACCCAGGTTTTTTATCCAGATGTTTATAAATCTGTAGTGCTTTGGAGGATGCGGATAACTTGACTAAGACTTTGGATTTTGATGGAAACATTTCTCTTCAACCAGAGCTCTGCCTAAATCCTTTAGTCTTGCAATCTGGCCATGGGATGACCAGGTGGCGACAATGTGTTACCACCCAGGACCAGCCACACGGGGTACCTGCCCCATACTTCCTATATTAAAAAAGCAATCCTCCTACCAGGTGTGGTGGTGCACCCCTGTAATCCCAACACTTTGGGAGGCTGAGGCAGGAGGACAGCAGGTTCAAGCCCCCCCTGGGCAATTTAATAATTTAGCAATTTAGCAAGATCCTGTCTCACAATAAAAAAGAAAAAGGGTTGGGGATGTAGCTGAGTGCAAAGACCCTGGGTTCAATCACTCCCAACAGTACTGGTGTTGCCTGTTTCTGGCACCTTCTCCAGTCTTCCGAGATTTTCAGATAGCCCTTCATTCCCACCCATCCTCTTGGGAAACCATGTGGAAACCGTTGCTCAAACTCCATCAAAGACGCTTAAAAGCCCAGAGTTCCATTAGTATTCATGAATACGGTTAAGTGTTGTTTCCTGTAGGCAACTTGTAAAATATAGATCAGCAAAAGGATTTTAAAAATACTCCAAACTTCAACACTTGGAGGCAGCGAGCTACCTGATGGCACTGGAGTATCATATATTAATTCTGCTATTTCTAGGATCCATAAATGGCTGCGTGTTAATAGGGGCTGGCTCCTGTAACTGCCATGTCCACTAACTGCATCTCTTGAATGTCTTTCCAAGTCATTAGACAATACACGAGGCATTTCATGACCCCCAGGAGTCAGCTTGGCGTGCAGGAGGGTGCACTGGGCTTGAAGTCAAAATATCGAGCTTCAGGCTTGGTTCTAGCAGGACTAGCTGTATTTGGCCAAGTTATTTAACCTCTGGGAGCCTCCATCTTCAAAACAGTGTAATGTTTACCTCCCAGAGACTCGGACAGCCGGAAGAGACAATTTGTGTGATTGTGTCAGCTTGGAATCTGCCTCGAAGTGACCTCTCAATAATTACTCACGTCTTTCCACTTACTCCACATGATTGTATTTTTTAGCAATGCTGCGGATTGAGCCCAGGGCCTTGCACGTGCCAGGCAAGGCTCTACCACTGAGGCCCCAGCCCAGGCCGGACCCCCACAGCCCTCTGTGCCTCCCTGGCCCAGTACTGCTGGATGGTACCCCAGAGGAAATTGAAATTGCTGTCTGCTTCCTGCCTGGGCCTAAGACGGCCTGAAGGCAGGCCGGCAACTCCTCCCCCTGCCACAGACCAGGCAGGCTCCCCGCAGGCATTTGCTGCCTTAGGCATCCGCTGGGCCGAATTCAGCCTCAGCTTCCCTTGGCCATCACCACAGCCTTCTGGCTTTTCCCTCCCGCAGCCCTTACACAGCTTCAAAGACAGCCTGGGCTTCTTCCAGCCCTGGCTGGACTTTGATGTTCCAAACATCCGAGGTGAAGCTTGGCCCTTGGGGCCTTGACCATGCCTTTTGCTGGGCATGCTCCCCAGTCCCCCATGGCTTCTCCCTTGATGGCTGCTTTGCCTTCCTCCTTCAGGCCCCCAACCCTTAGAGCAGACTGAGGCCTTGCTATGCAGGAGGGAGCTTCTGGCCGCCTTCCCCAGTCCTGCAATTCCTCCCACAACATATGAATACCACAGCTTCAAGGATTACACGAGCCTTTCTCCAGGCTGAGAATTCTCGCTTGGCCTCCATGTTTCTCAGTTATTGTCGGAGGTGTGTGCGGGTCTTTGCTGTTGTTATTTCATTTTCCTGGGAAAACCCTTCTTTGCTGTGGGTTCTCCAACAGCTGCACTGCATGAGGCTGCATTGGTGGGGCAGAACTAGAAGGAGTTGGACCGGGTGGGGCTGGACTGGATGGGGCTGGACTGGATGGGGCTGAACTGGATGGAGTTATACGCGAGTAGAATTGTCTTGGATGGAGCTGGAGTGGAGGAAGTTATATCAGATGGAACTGTACTGGATGCCAATGCCATTGTTTTCCTTTAATAACTCCTTTAGCGGCTGCCTCCCTTACAAACCCCTCCACAAAGACAGCAAAGGTACGTTAATGGCACACAGCACCCAGAAAGAACAGCCCATCTGACTCCATCGCCGCGTTCCAATGCTCCCGGGCAGCACCCTAGGGTGGCCCTTGCTGCCAACTCTGCCAGACTGTTGAAAAGACAGCCCAATAGGCAGCCCGCAGTCTGACCCACGCACTTCTCCCAGAGGGGCAGAGCAGGAAGCCTCAAGTGTCTGGGCTCTGGAATTGGCAGGGGGGAGGGTGTGACTCCCTGAGGCTATCTTCCTAGCCACCCGACGTGATGGCAGGTGATCCATCCTGACTATGATCCCATTTCCACATCTGTCTTGTGGGTGCCATAGAAGACTCCTGTCGTAGGTTCTTACTCTTGCAGTAACAAACGATGACCCACTCAGCGGCTTAGGTTGACACAAATATGTTACCCAACCATTCTGGCCATCAAAAGGGTCAAGCAAAGGGACTGTCAGGCTCGAATGGGGGCTCTAGGGGAAATTTTGTTCTCTGGCTCAGTCCAGCTTTTAGGGGCCACCTTGGCCATCCATTGGCCTTTCTTTCATCTTCAAAGCCAGCAGCACAGCATCTTCGGCTGTCTGTTTCTCTCTCTCTCGTCCTCTACTTCACTCACCAAATCGCCTTCTCTCACTCTGAATCTCCTGCTCTGGTCCTATAAAGACTGTGATCACTTTGGGCTGGCCCAGCTCATTTAGAATCACCTCCTTAGTTCCTAATTTAATCACATATGTAAAGTCCCTTTGCCACATAAGGTAGTAACATATTCACGGGTCCTGAGGATTATGATGTGGATATTTCCAGGGGCTCATTATTTTGCCTACCGCACTTTTCTTATAAAATCATAAAAATATAAAAAAGAAAATATATGCAGTCCTCAAGGTACTGCCTCACACAGGTAAATGCTCCAAATATGTGAGGCATTATGACATCCACATACAAGTACTGGCACTAGCAGGAACAAGAAATATAATTGATACTTATTTAAGTAAAGCAAAGCCAATGGGTTCAAACTTTAGTGGAAGCAACAGGAATCATTATTGGGCCAGCCAGTGCACAGAGACATCTTTTTATATAGTTTCCTATCTCCACTCTCCAATTTAAAAAATAAGTGTTTACTGGGTGCCCATTAGACACAAATACTTTTCATTTCTCTAACAGTCCTGTTTGGCAGAATTAATAGCTCTATTTATAGGTGAAGACAGTAAGATTTGGGCTGCAAAATCTGTTCAGGTCATTCAGTTTGTGACCAACAAAGATGTATTGGTCAGCTTTCCTACTGCTGGGACAAATACCTGACACCCACAACTTAAGGGAGGAGAGATTTAGTTTTGGCTCATAGTTTCAGAGGTTTCAGTCTCTGGTTAGCTGGCTTCAAGGTAAAGATGTCATGGCGGAAGGGCTCAGCGGAACAAAGCTGCTCAACTCATGGGAGCCAGGAAGCAGAGCCCAGGGAAAGAGAAGCAGCAAGAGACACACCCTCCAAAGGTGTGCCCACAATGACCCACCTCCCGCACCTGGGCCACACCTCCTAATAGCTCTCTCTGCTATGTACATCAGTGGACCAACCCATCAATGAATACAGCATTCCCATGATCCAATCACCTCTCCAGGAGTCTCAATCCAGTGAAGCTGGTAATTAAGATCAACGGGTCCAAAAAGTATCTGTCTCAGAAGCTTGTCTTTTTGCAGACACTAGGACTTAGTTGCAGACACGGTGGTCATCAGAAGTATCCCCCAGCACCAGCCACGGCGTTCCAGGGCAGAAAGCAGCTTCATGGTTCTACAGTGTCCACCACAGCCCCATCCCCATCCTGGTCACAGACAGGGTGGGCGACGGTATTCTTGTGGTGCAGGGGCAGGACGGCCCAGTGAGGGCAACTACACAGGCCAGTGGCTCTACGCTCTGAGCCAGCACCTGCTGCAGCTGATGGCTGTGTGGGAGTCCGCACGTGGGTTTCAATAAATCCCCAGCAATGACACTACTTCTGATCCTGGTCTCATCTGAGACTTTGAGAACCGAAGTTCAGGGGGTCCTCTGCAAGCAAATCTGTTGCAGGAAAGCGGATTGCTCTGATGTGTGGTCTGAGCACTCCTTCCACCTTTGCATTCCACGAGCTGCTGGCACCACGTGACTAACTGTACCCAGCAGAGGGGACAGTGCACAGAGCCTGCAGTGCCCTGTTCCTCCAGGTGGCCCCATGGGGCCTTGGCTTTGGAAGAGAAGCCTTTGTTTGGCTTCCCCAGGTCTCTTCAATTCAGCCATGCAACAGAATACAGGAAGAGACCCGGCACAGCGCCTCTGGAAACGAGGCCCTGGAGGGAGGCAGCAAGTCTTATCAAAGGGCAGAAGCATTTCAGCCCACCTGTCCTCGACTCCTCACCCACAGCTCAAAGTCCCTGCCTGGAAGGTTTCAAGCTTTCCAGTGCGCTCCGCTGGTGTTATTTAGATGTGACCCTCTGGGCTGAAGGGCATGCAAATGAGCATATTTAGGAAGAGCTGTTGATGAAGATTTTAAGTTTTGCTCAGGGGAACAGTTGTGGTGAGGAGCATTTTATGAGAACAATACATATTGTAGACATCTGAATATATTTCCATGAGAAAATAAGGAGGAAAGAGACAAAAACATGGTATAGCGCTCTTGCACAGCAGATGAATATTTAATACACTGGGGGCTTATCTTTAGGAGGAAAAAAAACACTCTTTGCAATTTTACATGCCTCCTACAATAGCAATCCATATGCGAAATGACAAACATTACAGCCACCAGTATAAATACCATGTATTTCATTATTCCTTCTTATAGAGGCACAGAGACCAGCTGCTACATGAAATATCATGAAAACATAAATTAGCAGTTATAAATAGCACAGTGAAACACGAGGCCATCTAAGACCAGTTGGTTTAACAGGGGCCGCCGAGACAAGTCCAAGGAGTTGGTAAGACAGGACAGACACTCCGGGATGCGTGCGATGCAGGGGTGTGACCAGCAGGGCTGCGAGAGGAGGCTCTGAAAGCTGAGTTTAAAATGGAAGTAGTGGATTTCTCGGGGGCCCGGAGGAGTCAGTTGACCCTTGCCACCCCAAGAGGGACCAATTCACAGAGTGCTTATCGCCACTATTTTTAACTTCTTGGCAATATAACCCAGTGTGGTGGGAAAAGCGCCCGAAGTAAATACACACGCTCATTCGATGCTTCTCCTGGCAAGTAATTTTCTATTATTTTCTGTTAGAACTATTTCCAGGATAAATCACGCTGCGGAGGCAGGGCTGAAATCAGAGGGTCCTCTAAGGAGCACGTAGCCCAGAGAGGGGCCTGGGAGAGTGTAGCTTAGGAAAGGCGGGGCTTTGCTCTCTGCCTTTGAATCAGGATGCAAACAGGTCCTCTGAGAAAGCTGTCTAAGTTTGCACCGTCAAGCCTCTTTTGCTGCCGTTATTCCTGAGTATTGCTACCCAAAACAACTGTGTGAAGCCATATCGTTATTTTTCTATGAGAAGCTTAATACTAATACTTTCAGAGCACCTTGTTTCCAGCAGCCAGGGGCATCCTCACTCAGTGCTCAGAGCTGGCCACTACCATTACAAAGAAGGAAGAAAGATCGTACAGATGAAGGAACTTGCTCGTGGTGCCGCAGCTGCAGGTGACAGAAGGCCTCTTAAGCTTAGAGCTGTCTCCAAAGCCCACGTGTCCGTGCACTTCCAGACTAAAGAAAGTACGCAGTGAACTGGCTAAAAACTTAGAAAGGATAAATGCACAACTTGCATTCGAATTTTCAAAACACCTAAAATAGCTTCAGGAGTCCCACCTGGGTCCTCATGGACCATGAGCTGCCCTCGCCTTAGAAGGAGCTACCGACCTGGAGCCACTTGAACAGCATCTGCCATGGGAATCTTGCAGATCTGCACAAAAAAATAGTTTGTTGAGAAAACTGTCGGATGCTCTGGGATTTGAAGTCAACCGAAGGCAAAGTACTGCGTGACAGTCAAGGCTCTTGTTACCCCGCCCCTCATTCTCTGTTCAGGTCCCTCTTCCAGAACTGGGTAATGCACCCCGAGCCTGAACCAGTAGACGGGGGACTGAGAACCTGTGCCTTTAGGAAAATTTCCCAGATCTTCACCTCCAGGAAGGCTGGGAAGCATTCCCACCCTGCTCATGACTACACACAGACACGCTAATGACAATCTCCCAATGCATCTCGCCGTTTGCTGACCATGTTACCTTCTGTGCTCACCACCCAGCTGCAAATGCAGGCAGGCCTGGCTCCCGGAGGCATCCTCTGGGAAACCTGACCTGCTGTCTTCTGTTAGGATTCATCACGTCCCACCGCCTCCCAGCATTCAACTCACTGCTTTCAACTCAGCTGCTCCTGAGTCTCAGCCTGCAGACAGTGAACTCTTTAAGAATCTGAACCTTTGCTTTCCCAGCTCTTAGCCAAGGCACTGGCCATGGAAGGTTCTTAATGGGGATTAGCAGGTTTAATTTGTTATTGGCAACCAGGAGGAGCCACAGTCCTGAAATAGGCTTCTCCCTCTCGGGCAGCTGATGCCCCTGGCAAGGAGGAGGAAAAGGAGGGGGAAAGGGCGAGGGCACATACACAAAACGTGGTCCTGAATTAACAATGCACAAGTGCTCCTCAAGAATGAGTCTATTAATTACATGACCAAAACCTTCCATCTCTAACTCTGATGAAATGTTGGAACATTTGCAGGTGTCATCGTGTCAACCACTCTCACACCCGAAATGCAGTCAGGGCTTCCTAAGCTGGAGTCCACCTGCCCAGCTCCCCTTGGAGCCTCCGCCACCCAACTGCATCATCCCACCAGGCCCCTGTTCCTTGGAATCTGTTCGCTGATTGCCAGCTAGTGTTTTCTGAGCACTTACTACACCCCGGGGACTAAAGCCTCTGTTGTCTGCATCGCTAATCTGCCCAACAGCCCTCTGAGGTGATGTCACCACTAATTTTTTAGATGAGAAAACTGAACTCAGAGAGGTTAAGTAACCTGCCCACAACTAGCACATCTGGTGTTTGAAAAATCTGCCTGCCACATAGCCTGCATTCTTAACTGCTCTAATTTTTAAAACGCATCCTTATGATTTTACAAGGGCGCAATCAATGACATTAAAATACAGGTGGAAAAAGGCAAAGTACTGGGTGTATGCTTTGGCCGGCTGGAAAACACTGTTTTGAGGGAGCCGGCTGCATCGTGTGCAAACTCAGCCTGCCCAAAGCTCACAGGTCGACAGGCCAAGGTCCCAGCTTGGCTTAGTGCCTCTAAGCCAAGCGGCCTCAGGGGCTGTGTCCGTGGTCCTGAAAAGTTGGAGCTGAGAGTATGCAGGCTGCCAGCCCAGTCTCAGGGGCACAAGTATCTCACAGGATGGGCATCACAGAATGAAAGGCCATAGAGGCTCAGGCAAGCCCTGCCTCATTCTCCCATTCTGAAGATGGGAAAACTGAGGCTCATGGAGATTAGGCGGTTCCCAGGTTACACAGCTCATGAACACTAGGCTAATGAGAACGATGCTTGCTTTTTTCCTTTAATTTTGACTTTTAGATCACGTAAGAAAACTAGATTATGATAGCAGTAAAACATTAATGGCATGTAAGTGGCAGATATGATACACACACACACACACACACACACACAAACACACACACAAAAAAGTTTCCTTCTATCTTACTCTAATCCCAGACCCCCCCAAAGATCACTAACATCAGTGGTTTGGTATGTACATCATTATACTACTTCTCAAATTCACACACATACTCAAAACCATATGCACACATTCCTCCCTTAACAAAAATGGAATACACACTTACCTATTTATTTTGAAAGCTTTATCACTTAACATGTGTCAAACATACTGTCAGGTATCCAGATCGAGCGCTTTCTTATTCAGTGCTGTCCAGATGCCACAGTCAGGAGGTACTACAGCGTATTCATTCTCGTCATGGCTGACAGTAACCTGCTGGGTGTGCCCCCTCCTGCTGCCCTACAGGCCTTTGAGTAACGGGCTCTGCCAAGGTAAGAGTGGCCACTCTATCGCTGAGTCTCACATGGATAGAAACAAAAGCCTAGTATCCTAAAGCAGAGGGCTCAGGGACCACTTGTTCTCAGAGTGGGTTCTACTTCCTGTACACGAGATCACCAGGCCTCTCCGTAAGCCAGTCTGCACATTCGCCATACTTGTACTGATCACTTAAAACCAGACTAAGCTCTGTGAACTTAGACAAACCACCACTGCATCTGTAAAATGGGAAAGTAATAGTACTTATAAAATACTTTATAAAGTTCTGTAACTCATAAGAAAATGAAACGATGCATATTAATTACCTAACATATTGTTTGGCACACAGTAAACATTTATTAAAAATAGCTACGGTTATTATTGTTGTTATTGAAACTACAGCTGGCATCCAGACATTATGGAAAGAGGTAGAGGTTTTGATAAGAATGTTCACGCCCAACCTCTTATTAACATGGTACCAGGCTCTGAAACATCAGTCACACCACATTATCGAATGTGAGGTGGGAGATACAGGTGGGGGAGGGGCTGGCAAAGAAAAAAGGGACAAGGTTTGTTGGTCTTGAATGAACGTGGGTGGGTGGAGATTTAAGACAGCGAAGGCATAATCCCTACATGAGCCTCCATGTTTGCAACTGGCCTTCTGTGAATTGATGACAGACGCTCCTGCAGTTACATCTAGAACTCCTGGACAAGGAGAATCCGAGGAGAGTGCAATCAGAAAAGCAGGTAAGTGAGACACAGGGTCCCAGAAATCTGTTTCAAAAAACACTGATAGACGTAACTTTTTCACCCCAGATGTTTTACATCTTTGAATATGTTTGTAATCTGTACAGTCTACACACACCAGATTTTGTTTTGAAAAGGGAACTTTATAAATCACTGTATTATTACTACGGATCAGTGAACCCAAGACCAATTTGTGGTTGCACACATGTTCACAACTATGTGAAAAATACTCTTGTCAGCACCAAGACCCATCCCATCCCTCAAGTATTTTCACATTTTGGTGGGCATTTTAGTGTTGCAAAGCTGTGCAGGGGAGGGGGATGCAGCATAAAGATACTCTTTAAAAAACAATGAGAACAAAAGAAAAGAAGAAAGTGAGCGGAAGAAAGAAAAAAGAGAAAGAATGAGGAAAGGAAGGGGGAAATTCTTCCAAGACTCTGTTGAAAAAGTGTTCAAAATATTCTGGTTCTCAGCTAATGGTATTTAAAAAAATATAGCAATGAATAAATGTGTGTTTTTCAAAATCCTTTGACACTAAATCCACTCAACTATAAATCTGGGTTATTACTTTAAAAGCTAGATACATCCCAAACTTCCTAAAGTGACGCAAAACACTGAATCCCAGGCCAAGAAAAAAAACCCAAACCGACCAACAGAAGGCAAGGAAAATTGAATACAGAAGCTCTCTCAAATTGAATTATTGGCATACAAGGAAATTAAAAGTCTTTCAGCTCTTTTCTCCCAGTTAACTCTTAAAACATTTTAAATACACTGCTCTAAATATTCCAAAATATAATCTGAAAGTGATCAAATTCTATTTTATGAGCAGAAGAATACAGATAAATATAGAAATTCTATCTAGAATACTTATCCCCATTTGTACCATGGATATTAGAAAATATTGGTAGTCCTGGGTCTGTTAAAATGGTTCTCAAGTATCAGAGGGAAAGCTTTTGTGGAGAGGAGCTTTTTGATATTTTGATTAACTCCAAAATATATCATCACTCCAAAATGTTTCTTAAGGATAGAAGATATTCTATACTCAGAAAGTACAAAAGATGATAACACTTTTGTAACTACATGCAGACAACAGGAACAAAACAGCTCGTGAATTAGTTAAAATTGAGACAAAATAATTTTGCAAGCAACTGACAAACAAAACCCGCCAAGAGACAGCTCTGAGAGAGACAGATGCATGTCACCAGCAACACAGCCCTAGAGTGGGTGACCATGGAGATGCCACTGCTTTTGAAGTATCTTTTCATGGATGAAAACATTTTGGTAAATCTAATCTGCCCTTTAATGTTGTCACATGACCCTTCCTCATCTGCATATTTTTTTCTTTGGTACAAAGAAAACCTAAAGACAGGCAATCTCTTTTCTTATGTGGATTCAAACCTAAATGAACCAAGTCACGTGAATTATTCCTGGACTAAACTGTGGGAGTGGAATATGTACCACAGGTCATCAGGTCGCACTGCTGCTTCTCTGCGTTCTTGGCGTCACATCTCCACAGAAAGCAAGGGCATCATTTAGCACAGCACTTCCCATAAGCACGGTCCATGGGCCCCTGGGGGCTCTCCAAGACTCTTACAGGGAACCTATGAGGTCAAAACTATTTTCATAATAATAACTCTCACACGAAGTAGAGTTTCCCAGAGGCGGCACAATGTGTGATATCGCAACAGATTGAATGCAGAATCCAAGATGTGGATCCAGCTGTCTTCTATTAAGCCACATAGAAAAGAGGTTTGCAAAAATAAAAAACAAAGCCACTCTTCTAAACGGTTTTCGTTTTGGAAAATAGTTATTTTTCATTACAGTATGTTATTTAGGCTATGATGCAATGGATTTATTATTTTAAAATAAACATATTTTTAAATTTTTCTCCATTTTTAGTTTTAAAATGGCAATTACCAATAAATATAACTCACATAAATAAAAGCTCTTTAAAATCCTCAATAATTTTTAAGAATTTAAAGGGGTCCTGAGACTGAAAGTTTGACAACCAGTGATTTAGCATAATGCCTGACATACAAAGCACATTCAATATATGTGTGGTGAATGCAACTAGGCATGGGGGTGCATACCTGTAATCCTAGCACGCTAGGAGGCTGAGGCAGGAGGATAGCAAGTTTGAAACCAACCTGGGAAACTTAATGACACCCTGTCTCAAAATAAAAAATAGGAGTGAGGATGTAGCTCAATGCAAATATCCTGATTCAATCCCCAGTGCCATCACCAATAACAACAACGACAACAATAACAATAATCATGTGTGGTAAATGGACAAATGGATTGGTTAAAGAGCTTTAATAACAATTTTGAAATGTGTAAGAAACTCCAGTGTTCAATAAATGGACACAGCCAGTAGAGACCCCTGGGTGACCATCTTTAGGTCCCCTGCCCCTACTTACACATTAAAAAAGAAAAAAAAAAGTAAGATATTGAGGCCGTAAAGCAACAATTATTGGGTTTTTTTGTTGTTTTTTGTTTTTTTTTTTTTTGGTGCTGGGGATCGAACTCGGGTCCTTGTGCTTGCAAGGCAAACGCTTTAACCACTGAGCTAAATCCCCAGCCCCAATTATTGTTTTAAATATGGGTGAAAGATAAGTAAGGACAAGTTACACGAGTGCTCACCTAAGTGTTGGTGCAGATTGGTTCTGATTATCAAAGGACATCCTTTCTCCACCCTATCACCTCTCATTTCTCATTTCAAAGGAGCAACATCTTCTCTCAATTCAGACCCCACGACCTTCTAAAGGCTGTCATGAGAGTTAATACCCAGGCTAAGTGAACTCCCCAGCATCCTCCCTGGCTCAGGGCTTATAACCCACAGCCAGCATATCCACAACCTTCTCCGTTTTCTTCCTGATAAGGATTTATTACAAAACTCACTCTGGACAATACCTCTTCCTGGAGTTCCTCCTTTCCAGAGCAGGTAGGGAACTCCTACCTCTGCCGCACCTCTGTACTGTGCATACCAGCCTGTGACAGCATGCAAGATATTCTGCTGAAAAGTCTGTATTTTCACTGTCGCCTTTAGCAGACCGTGGGAGATTTGCAGGCAGGGCCCGTGAGCTGTCACCCTGGAGACTCAGCACCTTCACACGGCAGACTCTTAAAAACATACAACTCTAGTCACCTTACAGACACGCACACAGGACGATCACCAGAATTACGTGAAACGCCAACAGAGCGGGGGCACGTCGTGTGCTTCTCGCCCAGCTAGGGAGCCCGCATGTGTCCGAGAGATGGTGAGTCGGTCCCGACATGAGGGAGAATGAAGGGGAGGCCACTTAGAGCCTCCTCCTGAAAACCCATCACCTGGAAAAACCTTCAGTGCCTTTCATGCTTCTCAAAGGATACAAACTGCAAATGGTATCGGCAAGGATTTCAAATGATGAATGAAGCCAAGGTAAAAACTCATGAGGCAAAAAGCACCCTCATGCGAAAGAGTGAACGGGCAGAAAAGGGTCGGAGAAAGAGCAACCATCGGGAGTGCTTATGTAACGTCAAAGAAGGTTGAAAATTCATTGCTCTGAAGTCAATCAGACTCTGTTGCCACCTTTAAGTGAGGGGTCCATCAGCAAAGAACAAGCATTTGCATTAGAGGAGAGGAAGGATTTGCATGCCTGGGATTAACCTGGGCAAAGAAATGGGTAAAGTCTGTCATTTCCATGCTCAGCTTAAAGAATACAGCCATGAGGTAAGACTGAAGATGTGGCCCAGAATCTGACTTGGTAGTGACATCTGCATACTTTGAAAGAGAGAAATATCAGAAGCGCTCCAGAGAAAATCGGAGCTTGGGCAACTAAACGCAATCTGATCTTATGAAAAGCCACAGAGAAGGAAGGTCTGGACGCATAAAGAGCTTGACCATCCTTACAACCACCCAGTATAATTGGATGTGCATCCTTTAGTTAGACTTTGAAGATAGCAATTTATTTCTCATTCATTAGACTGATTTCAAACCGCCCTATCAGATGTCTCAATTAGCAAAGACTCCAAGGTCACATAGCACCCAGGTACTCCTCATACCTGTTTTCTTTTTCCTGTTAGAATTCGGTTTTCCTCATTAGAGGTACAGTCTTACAGCTGGTGGGAAAATCTCACTGCAGAACTACAGAATGTGGGAGCTGAAAGCCACTCCACGAACTGACTAATCTAACCTCGTCCACTTGAGGGAAACTGAGACCCACAGAACTCTAGTTCTTTGCCTGAGGCCACGCGGCTCAGTACTGTGGGGAACAGACCAGAGCTCAGGTCTTCCTCCCTCCAGCTCAACATGTTTCCATACTACCAAAGCAAAGCAAAGCAGTCTAGATACTCATTGGGAAGTATGAGTTTGGACAAATTGCTAGCCCTGAGCACCATTTCCTCTTTATATAAATAAAAGAAATGTGTTATGCAAGCCACTGTCACCCTGGGAACATCCGCGGCACGGTCTGTGTATTTATTCCCCCGGAGTCAACTTCAGGGAGATGGAAGACAGCGCCGCAGAAGACGGGAGCGCAGCTCCTGGGAGCAGGTCAGGCACAGGCCAGGAAAGTGGTTCCTGTGCCAGTGTAAGGAGGAACGGGATATCTCCTGGCCTTAGTGATGACAGAGGGAAAAGCAGAGACTCTGGAGGGAAGATGTCTGGTAGATGCCACTTTAACTGGAAGATCAAGGTTTCCATCACCAGAAACGGGACCAATCGATGCCATGACGTGATGTGCTGATATGATGAGCATCGAAGGGCACTCATTTCACACCTCTGTAGGACTCCTTCAAAAATACATGGCCTTCATTTAACTAGGGAAAAAATACCAGAAAACGGGAGACCTTCTCTACGGTTCCTGGTGAGAGCTCCTTACGAGGGTTATGAAAAACAAGAAAAGCCAAAGAGCCTTCGAGGGTTGGAAGAGACAAAGCAGATGAGACAACCAAATGCAACATGGCATTTCGGGTTGGATTCTGGAACAGAAAGAGGGCACCAGTGAGAGGCTGGGCGGAAATCCAACCAAGTCTACTTCAGGTAGCAGCTTCGTGGCAGTATTCATTTCTGAGTTTTGATGACTGTACCTGCGGTTATGGGGGGTGTCAGCTTTGGGAGAAGCTGGGTGAAGCACACGCAGGCACAATCTGAGGCAGCCATGCAACTGTCTGGCTGTCTCAAATTATTTCAAAATTTACCCAGAAGTGGTGCGTGGACAGGCAGGAGAATTAGCAGAAGCCTTTCCCTCCTCTCCACCCCTCCTTAAAATCACTCCTCTTTCTTTCAAAAACAGTTTGCAGAAGCTCCCCTTTTCCTCCTTTATTCTGATTATCTGAATTCCTATTTTTGAAAAAATGGTGAAGTTTTAATGGCAGAGAGCAAGGAGGAGCTTTATGACAGCAAAGAGCAGCCTGGGCTGGGTTTTGTCACAAATAAATGCTCAATTAAAAAAAATTCTGCCAAATAAAGAAGAGTCCTACTCAACAGTCTATGGCTGGCCTTTTCACTCCAGTTCCTCCTGCAACTGTGCTGGGCACAAGTCCCTTGTCCAGCCCCATCCATCTCAGGAAAGCACAGGGGTTGGAGGGTCGTCCTGATGCTCCCACAGCCCCATGACAAGGACCCTCTTCCCATCTGGGGTGGAAACGTCTCGGGGAGTCTGCACTGAAGCCCAGCTCCCATACACTCAGGGCTCCCACATGCAAGGCACCTGCTTCCCAGGGAGGCGCCACACGCGTCCTGCTGCACATCCCCACTCCGCCCATCTCTCCACCCCGTAAGTGAAAACACACATGCTGTGTTTGCATCCACATTTCCCTCTCTCCACAGCATGCAGCCCAGCACATTGCCCGCCCAGGCTCAACACTGAGAAGCAAAAGCTGTTCGCACTTCCCTGTGCTCTTCCCTGCGACTGCCTTTCCCCTCCTGCTCGGGCTGGGAAAACGTCCAGTCAGGATGTCATGCACATCATCCATCGTGGCACCTCCTCCAAGAAGCCTCCCCTGGACGCCCCTTAGACAAGTGTGCTCATCCAGAACAGCAGTCACTTCCGGCTTTGTGGTACCTGTGTACTCGGGACGTGGTTCTGCTTTAGTTCTTGTAACACTTGCTCTTACTTATCTCTGTACACATCCATCTCCCTGACTATAACAGGGGTTCCATGAGTGCAGGAACTTAGCTTTCTTCACTACGCATTCTTAGCCCCTGGGAGAGTACTTGGCATGCAGTCAGCTGCACAAGGAAACTCTGCTGAACCGAAGGACACTGCTCTTCCTATTCCCTGGTTCCTTCACCCAGGAACTTCCTGAGGTGGCAGATACGTGGACCTTACAGGCATCACCTAAGACCAGCGAGCCACACTGCAAAGCGGTTCTGCGGGTCCTTTGCCAACCCTTTGCGAGCCTGTAGGTCTGGTGGCGACTCTGGGTAAACAAAGCCTCAGCATACTGACGGAGCATGAAGTGATCATCTGCTGACGCTCTGATTTCACTGAGCCTCTGTAGCAAACTAAATGATATTTAGCCTCCAGACCTGTTGATCCAATCTCTTTTTTCCTCCCCTGTGAACACGAATGCTCAATGCCCAGGCTGGGAAATGAATTCAAACCACCACACCAGCAGGCGTTCTAGCGACACCCCTGTGCTCTGGTCTTGAAATCTTCCCGGAACGGTCTCATAAGAGACTTCACCCCTGCCACTTCTGATGGGAGTGGTTGTCCCTGACTGCCTTGACATTCTCAAGGACTCCTGACGGGCCTTGAACTTCTGGCCCTATCACTATCCCGCTGGTCACCCAAACTAGAAACCTGAGCTTGTCAATCACTGATTCCCTCCTATGGCTTCACATCCAGTTAAAAACCTGCTACTACTGACCTCGCTACTGATCAGCCACTGAAATGAATCACTCTCCCACTCTCTGTTCTGCAGCAGGACTCAAGTCCCAGCTTTCTCCTCTCCTGCCTGGGTGACCACAAGGACCTCACTGGTTTCCCTAACTCCAGGCCACTCCTATCGACATTTCAAGCTCACCTGAATCTCAACTCTTCACCAGCAGGTCTGTGGTCCCTCCCCTCTCTCTGATGTCTTGGCACATCAGCTCTTTGAAGTATTCAGACCAAGCCTTGTATTGCTGCTGCTCGTCTTCCCTGGAATGCTGCACCTTCTTTCACCTGTGAACTCCTACACATCCAACGATGCCCAGCTCCAAACCCATACCGGTTATGCTCCCTAGAGAAAATAACTGTGTTCCTTCGAACTTAACATGAAAGTTCTCTCTATGGTTGACCACTCCTAGAAGATAGAGAACTGCACATTCATGAATGGCTTGCAGAGCACAATCTGTTTGCTGGATTTAATTATTTAAGTCTTATCACTTAAGTTTTCAAGCGCCCATGTACTGTGTCTTTGACTAGACTGCAAAGTCGGCTCATATTGCCCAGCCCAGCACCCTGAACACTCCAGGTATCGCTGGCTGAGGGACTGAAAAGTAAAATTCATCACCCTGTACCAGAAGATGAAGGCTGCAGGATGCTCCCAGACGAACCTCCAACCTTGATGACATCAGAAGTAGCTGGGAAGCTTGTTAAAAATCTCGATGATGGTGATACACACACCTATAATCCCAGAACGCCTGGGAGGCTGATGCAGAAGGATTCCAAATTTGAGCCCAGCCTGGGCAAATGAGTGACACCCTATTTCAAAATAAAACCTGGGCTGGAGGTAAGCTTCGTGCAAAGGCCTGGGTTCAAATCCTAGTACTGCAAAAATAAAAAATCAAATTCAGATGCTCAGATTGCTACTTGCAGATTCTGACTCAGAAGGACTAGAAGGGTCCCAGAAAAATCTGTTTTCCACTCAGGGTCGCCTCCCTCCGATTCCCTGTGTGGCTCCCCAAACACAGGAAGCTCTGGGTGTGCCGAGTTCCTGTGCCTTCCTCCTCCCTTGAGCTCTCTCCTTCTGGGGTCAAAGGTCACAGGGGAGGTCAGAGGTCACTAAGGAGAGGAAGCTCACAGTCCTCCTGCTGGCTTCTCTCCGGACAGGCTCCCACCCTGAGAGGCAACTGAGAGGCGACTGCATCTGGACAGCACACAGTCTACTTATCTGCTCTCTCTGAAATGCCAGTGAGTTTGAAAGGCACTTTGTCCAATTAGAAGTGTGGAGAAATATTCATCCTGTCCCTGACAAAGATGAAGTGCTTCTTTCAAAAGCAGTGGTGGCAGCCTGCCAGCTTTAAGAAGTCCAACGATTCCACATCGAGCCAGCAGTTATTAATTAGTTTTATTAGCGGCAGGTCCTTAATGCAAAATGACAGAGGGAGAGAGCGAATAGCCCCATCGCTACTAAAATACAAATCGTCCAGATTTAGGTTGTGTTGTCCCCAACATCTGTGGGCGGCCCGCCAGACCCAAGTGAGGAATGGAGGCGGCGGCCAAGTGCCTTTCTGCAGAGTTCCGGACTATTAATGGCCTGACAAAGAGACTCGGATACTTACCTCAGGTAGCTCTCCAGGGGAAAATCCACCAATTTTAATTATCAAGGAGGAAGAGCCTCTGAAGGGCGAGCAGGAGATCTTTGGGGAAACAGGAGTCGGAGGGGGGAGGAAGGTGCGATTCCACCCCAACCCAGAAGGCCTCTGCCTGGAGCAGCCGCCTCCCAGGCACTGTGCAGGGCTGCTTTGCTGAGAATTAGTCTTACACTGTCAACCTGCTTCTTATGACCATTAATCACATTTGTATTTATAAGCGCTAAGACAGGATAATCAAATCTCATGCTTCAAAGCATATGTTTATCACCACAGGCATAAAAAGGAAGGGAAAAAACTTTACAAGCCAGCACTGTTGGCAGGAGCTGTGGTTCATCTGGTCGCTTCCCCGGAAGCACCCTAGGGGCTCTGGAGGACATTTTGTGAGGGGGAAGACAGAACTGCCCGATGCGCTGCCTTGTTAGGGTTTCTGCTTCTCTCCTGCAAGGCTTCAGGCAGGAATTTAAAGCAAGTCTCTCCACATCCACTGCACAGCACAGCCCCTGAATTAGTCAAGCTTTCACTGCCGGGACACGATGTACAACACCCATGACTGCAAGAGGGAGGCTCAATTTGGATCTCGGTTTCAGGGTTTTCGGTCCATGGTCCACTGGCTCCAAGGGAGGAATGTCATGGCAGAAGGGTGTGGTGGAGCAGAAATACTTAGTTCACGGTAGGCAGAAAGCAGAGCAGAGGAACGGCACCAGAGAGGAGACACAGATACAAGGTCACACTTCGTGACCCAGACTCACCCAGAAGTGTGCTTTGCTAATCCCCTAGGTGGCTCCCAAGCTAAAAAAGTTGGCAGTTAATCAAGCTTAACCGGCACACTCTTGAAGTCCTTGCCTTGGGCCTACGGGATATTCTTTCTTTCCCCATAAAGTGATAGCTTTCCCCCCAGGCGTCTTCTTTCAACACCTTGGATACTCCCTGTGGTTCGCCCCTAAATACAGCCCCTCAACAGGCTGCCTATGTTATGAAAAGATTCCCACCCCAAGCACCTGAGGGCCACCTTCCTCTAGTCTGGAAAAGGAATGGGAAACTATTTCTGCAGCAGGCCAGAGAGTAGATACTCGAGTCTCTGCAGGCTCTCTGGTTTCTGTGGGAGCTGCTCCCCTCTGCAGCTCCAGGGAATGTGTGAAAAAAATAAGTGTGGTCGTGTTCCAATAAAACTTTGTTTATAACAACAGGCAGTGAGAAAGCTGGGTTTGCCCAGCAGTGCCCAATGCAGGGATCCAGGTACTAATGAGATTGCTGCAGCGGTATAGAGCGTCTCAAACATTCTACAGAAAAGGTACACTTGCCTTCTCTCCAGTAGCAGGGGCTGACCAGTGTCTTGGCTGCAGTCGTGTCTGCTGCTTGTTTTCACAGTCCTATTTCACACTGTCTAAATAGCACAATGTGAGAGATTGTCACAAATAAATAGAGTTGGATGATCAAAGTCTTTCAAAACACGAGGTTCATGATGGGGAGAAGGCAGGTGATAGAGACAGCCTATCACTCCTCTGCTTCCTCTGACAGCTAACAAGGGCTCTCAAAAAGCATCAATGCCACATGTGTCTCTAGGACACTCCTACAAGTAGCCCAAAACACTTAATGAGGAAGGATATCACCTCCTGACCCGAGTGACCAAGTCAATGTGAAAAGGCCTTAGCACCACTCTCAATAGGAAGAGCTGATACTGTACTTGCTGAGAAAGGAAAAATGGCATAAGCCCATCAGAACCAAAGGCACTACCGATTCAGTCCCAGACTTTCCAGAACAAGAAGAAGAAATGCACAGCATTGCAGGAAAAAAAAAAAAAAAAAAAAAAAAAAAAAAAAAAAAAAAAACCAGCAAGAAGAAACCAGGCCTCAAAGCCCTGTCTTCTCACTCTTTCAATCTTCCATGTTCAACACAATGCCTTCACTGTTTCTTGAATAAATGCCTTTCTACATCCATGTGAGATGTTATGAAAGATTTTTAAATGAAGAGGAGATGAGCTTTGCCTTCCTGGGGCTAACGGTGTAATAAAGGAGAAAGTAAAGGGCCAAAGACACAAATAATATGCAGTGCCCACATGTGGGCTCTCTGAGGGCTCTGCTCGGCCCTCTGTTTCACAGAGGGTCTTCTCCAGCCTGTGTTTCTGGTTTCCCAGATCCTAGAAGATCTGTGGTAGATAATTCAAAGGATGGCAGAAGAAAGGGCTGTTATGGCTTAGACCTAGAATGTTCCCCCAAAGTCTCACATACTCAGAAGTGTGCCTTTTGGAAGGTGACTAGATGGTCGAGAGTAATCCATGAATTGAATTGAATTCATGGCATGAATTGAAGAGGTGAGTACTGGGGGTATGAGCTGGAAGGGTATCTCCCTCCCCAGATCCTCCCTTCACCCTCTGCTTCCTGGCTGCAATGGGTTGAGACCCTTCTCCTCCACCCAGCTCCTGTTCTGTCCTGTTTCTGCCCTGGGGCCAGCTAACTGTGGATGGAAACCGTAAGCCAAAATGAACCTCTCCTCCTTCAAGCTGCAGGGGATGGGTATGGGATCTCAGTTAAAAGTAAGGTGACTAAGAGAGGGACCACCTGAGGCCAGCAAAGTGTCACTGTCCCAGCAAAAAGGAAAGCTACAGCCTAAGAGGGCCCCAGACACAGGAAACAGAGTGAATATCTATCACTACCTGGGCAGTATCTATAAAGGAAAAAAGACACCTACATTACTGATTGGGATAAATGAATCAGTATGTCTATTCTATAGGAAATGTGATTTGTAATGAAAAGAATAAATGAGATTTATAACCATTGGCTTGGAGTGAAGTTCATACTAGCTTTTTGAAGTTTATCTATCCTTCAAACCCCAAAACCCTTGTGAAGGTGACTGTCACATATCAATTAGTATTTGGTCCAGGAAAAAAAAAAATCAGAGTGTCTTGCTTTAAAAACATCAGTGTGGTCAGATCTAAAATTAGGAAACACACACAAAAAGAGGTGGATCACCTCTCTTTATGAAAGGTATTTTCCCACTAACCAAAGGGACACCAATGGATTCTGCAGAACTGTCTTACACGGTACATGACACATGCTGCCATATAGAAGCTAAACCAAAATGAAATTTACAGAATCATCTCCTGTATAAGGTCAGGCCTATTCTTCAATATCGGAAGATATTTTACTAAAAAGTGAAGTCATGAGAGACACAGCACAGAAGACATTCAAACAGAAAGCTACGTGTCACCTAATGAGCATATTACAGAATTTGTGTGTGTGTGTGTGTGTGTGTGTGTGTAATTTTAGGTATAATAGATACAAAGTATAAACACTTTATTTGTATATATGAATCCTATTTTCCCATGGCTTCCCTTAAAAAAATTCTGATTGATTTTCAATAGCTCATAAGCTAAGCTTCTCAGCCTTTAGGCAGAGAAATTAATGGTCTATAAACAAAGACTAAATGCATGTGGTAGAAATTTCCTGTATCTAGGTTTTCAAGGTAGAAGTAGGGCTGGTGTGTTGGAAAGAACATCTTTAGAGCAGAAGAGACCTTTGTGGAAATGCCAGCTCCGCTGCTGTGGCCTGGGTGAAGCTCTAAACCTCTGTTTTCTCATCTAAAAATAGGAAAAGGGGCGCTTTCCTTGCACAGTCTGTGGCGGGATGCAAACACTACATGCAATACTGCAGCACCACTCTGGGCAGAGGACATACTCGGGGATCGCCACCTGTATCATTATGGTGCAAACTGATGATGTTGAAAGGAAAACATACTGATGATGCTATCTCCTTGTAGCAAAACAAAATAGAAATTAGTTCTGATCAGGGCACACAAAATGGTTGAGAGTGAAAGCGAAACGGGAAGATGTCACCCCATGCAAGTGTTCCAGGACATCATGAGGCTGGCTACAATACTTAGTTTGTATTCAAAACATTTTAGGCAAGCCACTGCTCTGCAGATGAACACAGTGTCAACTCTTAAAATTCATCCACCCTCCACCCCGCCTTCCAATGGGCTTGAGACAGGGGCTGTTCATCTGGTCTCCTCCTGCAAACGAAGAAGGAGCCAAGTGAGACTCCGCTCCACTGCACCCAAAGCACACCCAGGAATCCAAAGCACGACTCTGTCCACCACAGCATCTTCAGCGAAAGCCCAGGTGCCTGTGGGCTCAAGGCCATTCTGTCTCCCACATTCTGCAGGCTCGAACTACTCTGAGAAGCAGGTGGAAGGAGAAATATTTAAAACTCGGGTCTGTAGAGTGCTGCAGGTCTGAATGCCAAATGCGATCACCATTCAAGCTTCACTTCTCCTCGCAAAGGCTGCCTAGAATGAAGATTACAGCCACGGCTCGGGTTTGGGCTCGACCTTGTCTAATGGTGCACAAGATCTTTAGGTTGACAGCCAAGAGACATACGCAGCTCTGGGGGGTCAGCTCTCCATGGAGCATGTAGCGTGCAAACGGAGGTTATGTCCCCACACACCACCTTTAACCAACACGCTGCTATGTAAGAGCCAACCTGTGGTTTCAGCAACTGTGATTTATTGAGGAGGGTGGTGTGAATAATGCGGAGGACTTGACCACTGGCCTTTAATTCCTCTCATTTAGACAGGCTGCTCTTCACCATAAAATAGTCATTCTGGGAATTAATGTGTTTTATTTTAAAAGTGACATGTTGTACTGGCTTCTGCTGAAAGGCAAATTAGTCTGGATTGCCAGTTTCCCAACCAAGCTGCAAGGGACCCACCACACTCTACCCAGGGTAAAGGAAAAATCTAGATCATCAGCAACAGATGACAGTATCTCCCATCCATACCCCAGACCCACATCCCTACCCCAGTACCCCATGCAACCAAGGATATAACTGCTAGAGAAGGAGGGGTGCACGCTTGGTAACTGGGGACACTACAGCTCAGCACAGGGCCCACCACCACCTACCCGGGAGGGCCCCCGACATCATTGCCTACCACGATCCTCTGTGGTCTTCACTTCCCTGAGACCCCACGTGTGTCAGGCAGGGGGTCTATCTGCTGCTTGTCCTTGGTTACCTCTGGATAACCAAGGGACATCGAGGGGATGAATGAGTGACAGAAGCACCCCGCAACAGGGTCACACTCCAACCTCCACGCTCCTCTCCAAGAGCATGTCATTTGCTGAGCAGAGACTCGCGTACACCCCAGTTCTATAACTCTGGGTATTAGAGAGCTGGAGCAAGTTCTTCACATCCTAGAGTCTGCACTTTCTAATCTAAAAAGGATTTAACACCTGCCTCACGGGACTGCTGTGAGGTCAGACCAACCAGGTATCTATGGCCTTGTCTGGCAAGTAGAAGAGTGTTTGCAAAGTCTAGTTGTTGCTATTACTATTATCTTCCAACACCTTAGCAAGAAACCGTCAACACCTCTCGATCATCAAGTAAACAACGGCCAAGCCTAAACACAGCAGGGCTGTCAAGGCCCTCCCGGCCCACCTGTGCACTCCTACCTCCCAGCATGAACCGTCTACTCCAACCACATGTCCTTTTATTAACTCTTCAACACATTATTCCAGTTCCTCTACACTTTCATTCTTGTCATGCTGACATAGTCTCGTCTTCACCTCAGCTCAGCCTATCTAAATTTTATGGGCTCATAAAGTGAAGATATATATTTTAGAAGCTACTATGTGCTCCACAAGAACAGGCAGGAGACCCAGGCTGACCATTAGCAAACTCCATCCCTTTGCCCCTTCCCTGACTCAGGTTACTGGTGTGGAGTAACGATGTGTGGAGGGCCCGTGACCCAGCCTGAACCAGTGAGTACATAGTTAAGGAGTCATGCAGAAAAAGTCACACTTTTCCCCTGGCATCTCTTTCTTGAAGAGAAACGGCCTACGAAGAGATTTAGGCCAACTCAGAAACCTTTGACCTCCTGGACCCAGCCCTTCCTTTGAATCTGATTTTTCTCATTTGAACCCCAAAGAACCATCATCAATATAACCACTAATGGCAGTTCCATAACACTGTGAAGAAACATCATGCTACCTCTTGTATACATACAGTTTTGCAAAGGTGGAATTTCAGACTCAAGACAGGCTTACTGATTTTCCCAAGGTCACACAACAGCGGCAGTGGCCACAGCACACCTGCGCTGCCCTTCAGTGTGTCTCACAGTGTCAAGCGCCACGACTCCCAGCTTAATGTTCCATTTCCACCATATGCCACCCTGTGACACCGGCCCCAGCAGGTGGCTCTGAGGCACACAGGATGGGTTGCTGGTGGGACAATGGCCCCTTTTCCAAGAAGTCACTTAGCTGGCAGCAGCTCCACAGCACTTCCCTACAGCCCTGGGCAGCATGCTTCTACAAACACATGTCCAGCTGCCCTTCACTCGCTCTGCGGCGAGGCCAAGGCCATGATAATGAATGGCCAGTGGGGAGTGCCTGACTCCACTGTGAGTCAATGGGAGCGCTAATGAAATCACTTCACGTTCTAGAGCAGAAGGTAAGCTGCGTGCCTTTGAGAGATGTGTGGCCTCGTGGCCTTCCACACTCCTGGGGAACAGGAGTTGGGAGGTGGCGAGTAGGAGAAGCAAGCTGTCATGTAGGTCTGATATTGACTTAAACTGTGGCATTACATCTTACTTAGAACATATTATTGGAGAAAGCAGTATTCCCCTACAGTAGCAATTTCATGGACAACACATCCTTGCTCATTTTCTCATGGTTAATATTTTTAAATGCAGCATCATACATTCCATGTGTTGTTCCAAGGGTTTCCTCAATATTATTTCATCATGACCTAAGGCCTGGAAGTCACTAGATAGCAACAGTATTTGTAAAAGCACAGGTACAGCCATGTGCCCGGGTTTGTATTCCATTTATACAATTTCCAACTGGGTGACCTTAAGCAAATTAATTAACCTCTCTCAGCCACATTTCATACTTCTATAATGCAGGGATAATCACAATACCATTCTCATGGAAGTGCTGTGAGAATTAAATAAGACAATGCAACTGAAACGATTAGCACAGTATCAGGTAAAAGATGTGGGGCTTGTGGTTGCTGCTGTTGCTAATAATAATGATATTGTTAGCATTATTTCAAAGTTGCCAATTATGATTTTTGGTAAGACAGTGATGCTTTTATGATCTACAGAGGTACACACGCAGGTTTACCCAATCACTAAATGGCCCCAGGATGCTTTTTTTTTTTAATGCTTTCTGCAACTGTGTCAATGGTAAGACTTCAGGCTATCAGCCATACTGCTGTCTGCCTGGATGTTATTTACATTCTGCTTCCAATTTACATTGGAATTTATCTTGCAGGAGTACACATTAAACAAGGGTCACGCTCTGGAGCACTGCAGTAACTCTCTTGGCCACTAGAGGTCCCCTGCTGAAAGGTGGGCGAGGGTTGTGCTGGGCTTGGCAGAGGTCTGCTTCTAGGTCCGGACCCCCACATTTAAATGAATCAAATTACACAGATAATGCAGGTTTTTCCTTAATCTGGTATTCAGAGTTCTCTGTAGTGGGGTTTTGATCTACATTTCTAACCTCCTATTTATCCCACTATTTATCATATGCAAACCATCACTTTCAAGCCAATGCATATTCTCACCAGTTCCCAAACAGAGGCTTTTGACCCCTACATCTCCATGCCTGCACACACACTAATTGGGCCAATGAGAACCACCCACCACAATCCTGATGGCCTTCATACCTACCTAAATTCCTTTCACCCCTCACAACTGGTCATGATTTACCTCTGTAAGAAATTTCCCAGGGATCTCTCTCCTCCTTTGAACTCATTGAACTTTTGGTCTATTCTACTCACTAGCTAAGGAGTAACAGACAATTTTGGACATTCTTGTATTACTACTTTATGCCTTTATTTAAGTCATCCTCTGTAGATGCTCTACCTTTCCCACTAGACTATGATCTACCAAGTGCACAAGAATCTTGCCATCTTGCACAAGTGTCCAAAAGCAGGAAAAGGAAGGTCTGACCATTTATTGAGAAACTGATATGGGCCAAGCACAATGCTGGTCACCTCATAATCTTGATCAATAAGCCCGCTAAAGAGAAATTTCCATTAAAGAAAAAACGTCCATTCCTTTTGTAGAAATGGACACTTAAATAAAGAAAATGACCCGACCAAGGTCTCACTGCTTGTAAACCAAGAGCCACAGCTCAAATCCAGAGCTAACTCCAAAAGTCTTGTACTTTGGCTCTATTATATCACATCTATCCAACGTTGCATGAAGCACAATGGTACTTTGCTTCTAAGTCATTGTTTAGTGATTTTGAAGACGAAGGCTGCATTTGTGCTTGTGAGGGGACGACGGCTGTGGTCACGTTTGTCACCTGATGTGGAGTTTGCCAACAGAAGCAAAACTTGGCCAAATGCTTTTGTTTGTGAACCAAATTACCTGCAAACAGAAGTGTTCGGAAACTGAGGCATTACTGTAACTACTAAAAAACATTTAGGGGCTCCTTAAATAACTAAGGAGAAGAGTCTGCTGTGTATCTCCACTTTCAGACTACCAACCAACGAGGGGCCCACACCCACGGTCTTTAGACCCCCAGATCTCTGTGAAACCGTCCCTCCATCCCTCCACATTTCCCCCAACAAGTCAGGATTGTTTATGGATGGGAATGTCTTCTCTCCAGCACGCCAGAGGCTCTGAAAGTCCTCTGCCCACTCACATCAGCACATGTCACCCTGCCAGGGCCTAAATATCTGCTCAGATGGAAACTGGAGAGGTGGGAGTCATAAGTGCCGTTCAAGGTCTCTACTGAAGAATACACGAAGGCTAAGGCACACATTTCCTCTACAGCAGCTTTGCAGTACCAGCAACCCTACAATTCAGCTGGCCATAATATTATGAAATACACTGCAAAACAACTAGATTTCATTTCAAACAGCATACATTAACCAACCACACATGTGCACACAGCATCTGCTAACCTAATAATTAAGATATTAAAAAAGTCACCTAATGGCACCAAAGTCAGGATAATGAGATAATTGGTACAGTGTTTTAAAAAATGTCAAAGACACAGGATCCAGTCACCCATGCGGCACCCCAAATGCAGGGCTGCTTCCTTGGGGCCTCTGTGCGCTGTGTTTGGATTAGTGCGGTGTGAAAAGCAGCCACCGCTGTTATGTAACTAAACCCGGCATATACAGTTGTCAGTCCGGGTAAATTTAACTCTGCAGGTTGAAGGCAGAGCTGGCTTGCCAGAGCAGAACTTAGAAAACACGGAAAATTTAAAGACACATTGCCCCGTGGCCCACAAGGGAAGGCTGGTTAGGGAGCCGGTGAGTCCACAGCCAGCCAGGGAGCCTGGGCCCTCCCAGGACATCAGCCCCCAGAACAGTCAGGTTGAAGACAATGAATAGTGACAGGAGTGTGGCTGTTCAATTACAAAACCGTCTGCATTCCCCTCTCCCTACGTGGCAATAAAAGGCACTTAGGGTGCCTGATGCAGCTCGGAAGGAAAGGCACTGAAACCAGAATCAGAGGAGGCTTTAATAACAGGGTTCTGTGCACACAGAACAAAGCGGATCCCATCTCCAGGGGTGCCATGCCCCCCCCACACTCCTATGGCACGGAGAAGCCCGCCAGGAACGTGACTGTGGCCTGAGTGCCAGGCACTGTAGCCCCTGGACTTGGGGAGCCCCTCTACCTGCCTGCCCCTCAGGCTTGCCAACATTAAAAGAAGGAAAGCCGGTTAACTCCTGCAGTCCCTTCCCAGGGTCCTGGCAGGTGCCACCAAGAGGATATTCCCTGGGAAATACTGAGATGGCAAAAAGCATCACTCCAGGGTCCGTGTCTCGAATACCTGTCCTGCCCCAGCAGAGCTCAACATGAAGCAGGCAGGACAGATACGGCGGAGTCAGCCCAGACGAGCAGCCTCCTACTTAGATGGTGTTGCTCCAAGCACATCCCAAAGGTGTAGGGTGAGGACTTTAACCAAGGCAGAACCTGCAGAGACACCCCGCGAGCGCAGGGAGGCTGGACAGTCGGGCTGGTCCCGCTCCCATTTGTTCCCCAAGGTGCCAGAAACATTTATCCTATAAAGATGAGACTAGATTTGGAGATGCTCAAGTGACCCAGAGCACTAGAAAGATCCCCCACTCTGATTTATCAATGTAACTGGGCTGGGCAAGGAGGAAGCAAGTAAGGTGCACACCTTGGGCACAGAACAGAAGAGGATGTGAGTGAGCTCAGGGGCCAAGATAAATAATATTCCAGGACAATACTTTAAAAATCAACATGAATATGAAGCTATCTCTATGAAGAGCAAAATACTAAGGATTTAAATAAAGAGAGCAGCAGTCTAGAGATAGCCAAGTTCTTTACACAGTACAGGTCTGGGGCACATAAAATAAACCCTGGCACAACATCCTGTAAATTTTGATCTAGCAACACAACCAGACGAAATGAGTGCTGCTGACTTATCCACATTCTCATCTTTGCCATGACCGCACCTGCACTGGCAGAGCATCCTGATCATGGGTGGCTAGCAGCTGCAGAATCGGGCTCGTGGGATGCAGCTGCAAGAGGGGAGCCACATCCGTCTCCTAAGATGAGGCTGAACAGGCATTCCTAAGGCTGACCAAGGAGAATCAGTGCCCTAGAAGGACATATTATCCAACAAATGTTTCATTCTAAGAGAATATTTAAAATAACTACTATTTAAGTAGTGATAAAGCTTTGGCCTGTATTGTATTATCCTCTAAACAGAAAAGATTTTTTTATATATTGGTACCATATACATTCATTTTCTCTAAGTGCAGTCCTGAGAATGCCACTCTTATTCAAAGATCTTACACGGCTTCCTATTTCCACTCAAAATCTTACACGGCTCCCTACTGCCTACAGACTTAAATTCTGAAGTCCAGGGCAGGGGATTTAGCTCAGTGGTTAAAGTGCTTGCCTTGCAAGCACAAGGACCTGAGTTCGATCCCCAGCACCGAAAAAAAAAAAAAAATTCTGAAGTCCAGCCATGAAGAAGCTTCCTCTGCCTAGTAACCCCTTGGACTCCCCTCTATTTGTCTTCCTTCCACCCCACACCTTTGTGGAGGCTGCTTATTCCCAGGACTAGGAAAACCCTCTTTCACCTCCCCAATCCATCTCTCCTTCCCTAAATCTCATGGGCTACTGCAATCTCAGTTCTTTTTTTTTTTTTGGTGCCAGGGATCCAACTCAGGACCTTGTGCTTACAAGGCAAGCACTGTAACCACTGAGCTAAATCCGCAATCTCAGTTCTTAAACTGCCTCCTCCGTGAAGCCTCGGAGCTCTGTGAGGTGCTAAATCACCAGACAAATGAAAGTCAGCAAGCAATGGCCCCAAGCAGCTCTGGCATTTCAGTCTAATCTGAAATTAAGTAAAACACTCACTTCCCACCCCCTCCCCCAAATGTTCCATTGTCAAAGCATACTGATTCCTTCGCTGCCTCCAGAAGCAGTGCCGTTAGGGGAAGGAAAGAAAAGTGGGGGAAAAAAAATGCATTGACTGACCCTGGAATAAAGTAGGGATCCATAAATGAATAATATGCAAACACTCCCCACCTCAGGTAGACAAGAAGCCAGTTCAACAGCCCCAGGACTCAGAAACAGGTAACAGGGTAAACGTTCCCCAGATCCTGAAAACCATGCAGAGAAACACACACCGCTCTTCACCCAGGCAGGAGGACAGGAAAAGCCCATTTCGACCCGCAGCTTAACTGAAGTCCCCAGCCCTCCCAAGTCCACACGGCCTGCCTCATGATTGGCTTCCACCGCGAGGTCCTTGCTGCTCGAGGCCTGATTTTCCCCGAGCAGAGCAATTCAAAACCATCTTAGTCACACAGATAGAAGGTGAAAGTATATTCCAAGCAGACTACTGGACTGAGGTCGAGTTTATCAAACCAATTACACCGAGATGTTATGGGAAGGGGGGAGAATGTAATCACATATGACAGGGATTATCCAAACTGCTTACACAGGAAATCAGGAACCTGATAACAGGCTGACAACTGCGTGTACCTGACTGAGGAATTTCAGGCTCAGACTCCCCAGGCTTGTAAAACAGAAATAACAACACAGAACAAGCTGTGCTGCATACTGCTGCCGGGCACCTGGGCGCTCAGGGTGGAGGGTGAGGACGGCTTGGGACCGACGAAGCAAAGGGTCCCCCACTCCGAAAAGACCCCTCCTGGGGTACCTCCAGGATGCCAGGTTTCCTTACATTGTTCAGAAACATTTTAATAGATCCTGACCGTGAGTGCCGAGTAGAGCAGCAAGTCAGAGGTGAGAACCAGAGCATCCTTAGGGAGCCGGAAGAGACATGCAGAAGTCAAAGCTGTCCATGTGGCAAGGGCTGGAGTGACACAGCCCTGCCTAGCTAGCAGGCCTGGGGGAAGGCTCACTCTGCAGAGTTCTGGGGCCCAGCAGCTTGCGGGGAAGGAGCTTGCAGAGCTCCAGGAGCGTCCCAACTCTGGACACATGCGTACGCCACTACCTTTGCACACCTTTGTGACACCTTTACACACCATCCAGGGTGTGCAAAGGCGTACAGGGAGGGGTCGCATCGCACCCCAAATAAAAGAGCCTTAAATGAGCTTTCTGGAACGCAGAGTCACTGCAGGAGATACCTAATGAATCACTGACAGACAGGCACCAAAATAGAGGCCCTAAATAAAGCAAGTGACCTGGAAAAGGAAATAAATACCTACATTTTAAAGCAGGGACATCCCAGGCCTCTCTGCTCCCCATGGGCTTTGTTTTTTGCATGCAGTGTGGCCCCTGTAAACACCCTAACAAGTTCAGCCCAGACCTGCATCAGTGGTGATCTACAGCAAGTTCAACGCGGCCTTTTAGCAGTTGTTGCACTTAATTGAGTGGAAAAAGCTGTCAATCTAAAGCCCCAATCCCAAGGTAAATTCACTCTGAACTAACCATCTGCCAGGGCTTCTCCCAGGGTAGTCAACACTTACCGTCCAGAGGACTGGATTCACTTCCTCATAATTAGATCATTCCTGAATTAAATTGACGGTCCCAGGGAAAAAAAAAATGCAAAGTGTGTTTTGAGACCAGAAAGCAGAAGCTGACTTGTTTTAACAAATAAGACTGTATTTTTTTTTCACAGTGATAGGGTGGCACGATAAATGATTTTTCTAAATTAGGCTTCACAACAAGTATTATCTTCCACACCACCCTCAGAATTTATATTTGGATTTTCATTTGCAAAGTTGAGACATTTCTTGGAAGGACCACAGAAAAACCCAAAGGACGGGTGACTGGCTTATAAGTCCAGCAGTGCAAACACAGACAAGATTGACCAATCTTATCAAATGATGTGAACGTCAAAGTCTCTGTGCAACTGTTGGCACTTCTGTGAGCCTGCTGCTCATTCAAAAACAAAGAGCAAGAATTTCAGGCAGTGTCTTACATCCCAGGGTAGCCATGTTCTTTGGAAAGTCTGGGAGATGCAGGTCAAAGGGACAAACTGCGACCGGGTCCTGAAACGAGATCGTGCTGCAAGCAAAAGTAGGCGAAGAAATGAAAAGAGGAAATTCGGAAGGTTTCCTGTAAATATGATTTCCCTCCGGGCCAATGATTGGTGATTTACCGTGAGTCAGATTCAGTCTCTGTGGCACTTTAACTACACAAGGCTTCGCAAACATTTCACATTAACTCTAGTTTTTCCAGAAAATATTTCCAAATTAACTAAAATGTTCAGCAGTTGTTTCTTCTGAAGTTTGCACACCATTTGGTTCATCGCTATATTTCTGAGGAGACACAGACACAGAACCCAACAAAACACTTATTCTCGTTGAGCCTTCACCAACCGTTCGTCGGGAAAAGCTAATTCAACACAAACCAGAAGGAGACCAATCCAATTTTGCCTGAATATTCAGATTAGATATTCCCGTGTCTGCTCTTGCAGGGATGGGATGTTAGAGGTAAGATAAAAGAAGATGTGGGGCTGGGGATTTAGCTCAGTGGTTAGAGTGCTTGCTTTCCAAGCACAAGGCCCTGAGTTCGATCCCCGGCACCAAAAAAAAAAAAAAAAAAAAAAAAAAAAAAAAAAAAAAAAAGAAGATGGACAGAAACAGAGAAACAACCACCAAGTCCTCATAACCTGATAGCCTAAATAAAACCCACTACTGGGGCCTTTGCAATATTTATGTATGTAATATAATATCTCTACTTCTCCAAGTTCTAATATTTCTCAAATTTGCTCATTCTTAATAGTCACCTGGAGCATTTAATAAAAACTTAAAACAGGTTTAGGGGTTCGGGGATTTAGCTCAGCGGTAGAGCGCTTGCCTAGCAAGCACAAGGCCCTGAGTTGGATCCCCTGCACTCTCCCGCAAAAAAAACAAAACAAAATAAAAAAAACCTTACAGGTTTTAGGTCCTTTTTTTAAAGATTTAAATTCAGTAGGCCTCGACTAGGTTCAATAACCTATGCTGCTATTTCTTCATAAATTTATTTACAAAGAAATCTTTTATTTCTTTGTGCAATATAACAGTAACACAGACAGACACACACACAGACAGACACACACACACACAGATAGGATATTTTCAATTCCTTTCAATTCCTTTACCCCTCTCTTTACCCTTCCCATTCCTCCTAGTCCCCTCTCTCAACTCTAAAATGTCCATCTTACAATTTCCTATTGTCTCTCCTTTATCAACTTATTCTTTTACACAACCTTACCACAGGCCAAAACGGCAAAGCTCTCAAAGGCCTGAAGCAAAGCAAAAAAGAATCAGAAAAAATGAGCAGATCACTTAATGATGGTCTAAGGTAGGAAGAAGCCACCCCACCTACACACACCTGAGTGGAGGTGGCCTGGGATGCTCATACCCTCCCAGGAAGGTGAGCTAACCACGCGCCATCCCTGGCCAGAATTAGAATGGAGATGTTGAGTAAGACAGGATCTGTGGAAGAAGCCCCCTCTGTGAAAGAGAGATTAGAAAAACTCTGCCACTTACCCAAGGAAGGAAAAAGGGAAGTTGCCATGTACTTGGAATTCTAGGTAGGAAAAGCAAAAACTAAAACTAGACTCATATGAGAAATTGAAATTCTAAGCCTATGGAATATACAAATGCTTCCAGATTCTGAATTTGCACTACCCCATATCACAGAATAGGGACACACCCACAACCCAAGACACAAAGGACACCCAGGCGGGGCAGGGGGGACCTAGGGAAGATGAATGTGCAGTCAAAAATTATAATCACTTAGGAAGCAGATCCACTAAATACAAGACACAAGTAACAAAAATTAATACCACAGAACTTGACATAATAGGTCATTACAGAAGGTTCATAAAGTAAGCAAGCATAAAATTATCGAAGAGGTTTTTTAACAAGAATAGAAAACATAGAGAAGTGAAGAGAAAACTATGACCAGAAACCAGACAAAAAAAATTTTCCAGTAAGAACAAATACAGTCTTTAAAATTAAAAACGCAAAGAACGTGACACAAAAGAATACATTTGGCATGTTTCCATTTATGTGAAATTCGATATACAGCAAGGAAGTTGGAGATGTTCGCTGTGGATGTGGGTGATGGTGACGTGAGTGAACCATCATGTAAAAGCTTCATTCCTTAACAGCACAAATATTAAACCATCAGTTTAAAAATTCTATAAGCAGTTTACACAGTAGATTGGACAGACACCAACGTGGGCGCAAAGAACGGACTGAGGAAATTGCTCACGGCACTGGACATAGAGAAACAGAAATAAAAATATGAAGGAGAATTGAAGTAGAAGATAAAATGGGAAGTTCTCTCCTACATCGGCAGAAGCTCCAGAAAAAGGGGCCAAGAAAAAAGAAATGTCTAAGAATGTTCCCGAGTCAAAGGAAAACAAGTTATCAGAATGAAGAAGCCTATCCAGTCCTGAACAGAATAAATCCAGACCAAAACATATCATAGTGACCCCGCACAATGCCAAAAGAAGAGAAAATCTTAAAAGCAACCGGGAAGACAAATTACGTATAAAGGAGCAATGATTTGACTGACAGCAAACTTAACAGCCGCAACATCAGATGCCGCCTACCGGTCAAAGGCCCCTGCCAAGCCCTGGACTGTGGAGGATGAGTTTGGTTCAGAATGATTAAAGAGAGGATGTATTTTCTCACTATGATCTTTTGTGTTAAATGAGTCCTTCATTCATTTTGTCAATGGGTTTTTGTTGAGCACCTACTGTGTGCTAGCCCGGGCAAGGAACTTCTCTGCTTTCAAAGAACTCAGAACTCTGAACTCAGACCAGTTACAAGTGCTGGGATGGGGACAATCCAGGTGCTTTAGAGGACAGAGGGATGACGGGTAACCCACAGGAGGGAGGTCAGGGATGCTTCTAGGACAGCAGATCCCAGTGGAGAGTACCAAGTGGACGGGGTCAGTGAGGACTGCAGACCGCAGGAGCACAGGGCCTTGTGTATCTGTACCTTGCTCTGTCCAGGGGTTCAGAACAGCAACTGGCACTCTGGAGGCGATGCAGAAGGGCTTCTCAAGTGGGTGCCTGGTGACAAGAACTTGGTGTAGGGAGAGCATGTGGAGGCAAGAAGGCACAGCGTGCTTGGGGACCACTGTTCAGAGCAGCCAGAAGAGAGAGAATGGTGGGGATAGGAGGAAGGCAAGGCCAGGGTGCAAGACAGGGGCTGCGTGAAGGGGTCTCATATTCTAAGAGCAACCAGAATCTGATGCAGGGTGGTAAGCAAGCAAGTCATGTACGAGATTTAGGTTTCCAAAAATCACTTGGACCTTAGTGTCAGTGCCAGAGATGGGAGCAGAGTTCTGTTACAGAAGTCTGGTAATGCAGATCCATAGATAGACAGACAGACAGACAGACAGATGGGGGGAAGGAAGAAGAAAGGAAGACGGATGGATGGAAAAAAATGAATGGATGGATGGCGGGCAGGATAGAAGGAAGATGAGAACAAGCAGGTCAAAAGAAAACATAAAATCCTGCTGCACGAGGTTTCAAACAGGCCCAGGCTTACAGCAGAGCTGAAACAAGGAGGGAAATGTCCTCAGCTCCAGTCGAACGCTCTGTCCAACACCAGTGTGCGGGCCGCCCTGCTGCCCTTCTCATGGTGTTTGGCCCACACAGAGCCAAATCCTGCTCCAAAATAGCAGCGTGGCACACGTGGACCCAGATGACCCTCACTAACTTCTAGGAACTTCGAGGTTTTTCCTCTTCTCGCAAAAGCAGTGGACCAGAGACGGGTCCGTGGTGACTACGCCGGTGATCCTCATGGGGACAAGCCCACAACAGTCTGGCTGAAGTCAACCATCCCTCAGCCAATGCCAAATTCAGCAGCTTCTCTGCAAGCGGCTCCCACCCAGGCTGCAGAGCACTGAGGAGCTGCGCGGCTCTGAGGATGCGCCCTGTTTGTGTGCACAGTCCCTGCGTCTGCAGCACACACAGTCCACAGCTCCTGGGTGCACCAAGCCCCAGTCACGGGTTATTCTCAGTCGGGTCAAATTACCTGTCAGAATCGCACACAGCAACTCCTCCCGCAAGATTGGACTTTCTCTTTGTCTAGTCAGCCGGAAGTCAGCCGAGACAGGAAGACAGTTACATCTCAAGGAGTTCTCTGGTATGGCCACAGCAGGCCTAGGAAGGCCAACAGAATACCTAAGGAATAACAGAAAAATCTGCCACCAGAAGGGTGAACGAGCTGCAGTAAGAAAAACTGGAGGGCAAGAGAAGTAGAAACACAATCTCTAAGGGCCGCTATGGTCGGCTGACCAGGCCGGACCTGCACAACCCCAGGGAGTTCCCCTCGTCCCCTCTGCACCTTCCCACCTCCACAGATGGAGGAGGGCAGAACAGAGCCAGCAAGCAGCTGGGGCACTGGGGCTATTGCATACACTCATTTGCCACCATCAAAGAAACAGGTTAGGGAGCGGTGGTAGACGGCACGGCTTCCAAGGTCAACGCTCTGGACTCAGCCTAAACAGCTGGTCCAGGCTTCAGTCCTTCATCTGCAACACGGAGATCACATTCTCGCCCCTGTGAGAAAGTAGCAGGGCTTGGAAGGCCTGAGCCCCGTGTGCCCAATATCTGGAGCAGAAAGTGATCAGTAAGTGGGAACCCAAAATTATTATGAACTCCTGTCAAATCACAGCCCGAACCCCAAGGAAACTGCATAGACTCACTGGGGACATAGATAATACTTTCTCTTTGCAAACTCAGCCCCTCAGTTAGTGGTTGCAAAGCATAAGAGCTGAACTATGGGCGTGAATGGAAGTAGACAGAGAAGAGGAAGCAGCCAGGAAGTGGAAGAGGAGGGAGGAGACAGAGAAAGAGCGAGGACTCTTACTTCTGTATGGTGCTAGGCCCCAAACAGCAGTGTCAGGCACTACCATGAACTCCATAGTCGTACACAAAGTATTTGCTCATCAGCTACTTACTCACAAAACAATAGCTGAGTGCCTGCTGTCTGCAAAGCGCTGTATGAGGATCCTGGGAACACCCTGGATCTCATGGCTTAGACAGAGACTCCTCCATGAACATCATGGTGACCAGCTGTGATCCCACAAGTCCAAACAGGAAAGGACAGTGACCCACCAAGTAAAATGGTGCTTCTTTTTTTTCCCTAACTGGCTCCTTTCCTAGAGAAGAAAAAGTTTTAATGCTTTACAATTTTGTCAAAGAAAAAAATTTAAAGATCTCTATAAAGCAGTGGGAGAGGAGGACAAGCATGCGCTCACTCCCGGATCGGCTCGCGGGTCCTCAGGAGGCCTGGCACCACGCGGCCTCCTCTGCCCCCAGCAGCCGGAGCTCAGGCTCCACACAAGGGAGGTCTGATGTTTACCGAAGAACGCGCCAGCTTATCTTTCTCCACAGAACCCCTACCACGGGGATGCGAGCACGGCGAAGCTTTCCCAGGCCCCGGGAGGCAGGGTGTGATGTGCCACACATCCCTTCCACCGCCTGGAATAGCCAACAGTCTAACTTCCAAATTCCAGAAGATACTACTGATGCTGTTTATAATTAGCATGCTAAATAAAACTGAAACAAGCTGCTGGCTTTGATAGGCCTGGTCCTGCTATGCAGATGGAGAAGAAGGTGTGTATGTGTACGCGTGTGCATCTGTATCTGTGTGTGTGTGTGCATACGCTTCTGCATCTGTGTACATGTGTATCTATAAACACGCTTATGTATACACACACGTATAGGCACACAACCTGCGAGGTCCCACCTTTTTGGAATGGAAAACAGAGCATGCTTACGGAATGCACCTATTCTATGGACACGTCAGAGGCAAACAGCGGACCTTGCAGTCATCCCAATGGACATGCAAGCCAGGACAGATTCCAGGAAATGAGATGGCCCCAGGAACAGCTAAAGAGGGAGCCGTGTTACAGACAAACTGCATTTCCAGAGCTAAGCAGAACCATCTGAGAAGCATCGGAATACTGAGCTGTTAGCCCACACTAGCTAGCAGCTCACCAGATGGAAATCCACATCCATCTCCACTTCCGACACAAAAAGAACGTCAAACACGAACACAGGAGAGTCGGCTAGTCTGTGGCTTCTCTTTAAAGAAACAAAGACTTAGCTCAGTCTTCCTTTCAGTCTATCCACTTTTCCTTCACCATTTTTAATGAAAATGAAAGCTGAAAAGCAAAGCACACAACTCTTTCCTTGGGTGGCTTTGTTGTTCATGATGATTCAGATGACTGCCAGGGCACAATGCTGAATATGACATTACTAAATCACCGTAACAGTCAGGGTCCTTAACTCTGGCCTCCGATACTCATTACCCAATGACAAAACAAACACACAGCAGCAGGCAGGCTTTACAGGCAGCCTGGGTCAGCTGCTCACTGGCTGTCATCATTTAGACCTAAAATGTCCCTGAAAGTCTCACGCATTCAGAGCTGGGGCTCTAGAAGGTGACTGGATCATGGGAGATGCTGCGCTCATCTGTGGATTCACCCACTGATGAATTCATATCCTGTTAGGAAGTGGAGTCTAACTGGAGGGCCGGGTCACTGGGGCTGTGACCTGGAAGGGCACAGTCTTGGCCCCACTCCTCCTGTCTCTCTGCTTTCTGGTTGCCATGAGGTGAACAGCTTTCATCTGCTGGGCCCTTCCACCATACAGTTGCTACCTTGGAGCCAGCTGGCCTGAACTGAATCCTCTGATACCATGAGCCAAAATAAACCTCTCCTCCTTTAAATTTCAAGTGTCAGGCATTTCACCCCAGCAACAACAAAGTGACTGAGATACAGGGGAAGCCACACACTCATATTCCCTGCGGCACACCCTGGAGAAGCACCATGGCTAGTACTGTCACCCCTACTGATGGCTACTGCAGAATCACTGAATCCCATTCTCAGTGACCCAACCTGCTCAGTTCACATACTTGGAAGTCACTAAGAAGTTTGAAACACCAAACTCTAGCCTCTTCTGCAAGAGAAGACCTCAGATAAAGATCTTGTGCTTCTCTAAGAGGGAGCTATTCCTCTCTGGTGTAGAGGGAGCTATTCCTCTCTGGTGTGGAGGGAGCTATTCCTCTCTGGTGTGGGGGAAGCTGCAGGGAGAGTAAGTAACTACAGAACAGAAGAGGAAAAAGAATCCGTCGACTGATGAACAGACAAAATGCGGTGCGTTCACTCAATGGAATATTGCTTGGCAATAAAACGGTACAGGTTGAGCATCTCTAATCTGGAAATCTAAAATTTTGGGATTAGGTAGGTTCAACCATTAAAGTCTATGTAAATATTGCAAAATTCAAAAGCTCTGAATTATGAAATATTTCTGGCCCCACAAGCAACTCAAATAAGGAACACACAACCTATGCTGATTTGTGCTACATAGAGGATGCTAAGTCCAGGAAGCCAGACACAAGACTTTGTTTTATGTAATACCATTTAAATGAAAGACCCATAAAAGGAAAATGAAGATTAACAGCTGTCTTAGTTTAAGAGTAATAAGGGAATGAGATAGATAGGGATCTTTCTGGGGTGACAGTGGTGGTGGTTATACAACTCTTTAACTTTGCTAAAAATTATTCAATTGCCCTCTTAGGATAGGCGACTTTAATGGTACATAAATTATATCCCAATAAATTTTTTTTAAAGCTGGAAAGTATAAAGAAAGTATAATCTTTGCTGGTTCTTTTTTTTTTTTTTTTTGCAGCTGGTTTTTTTATTTTATTTATTTATTTTTTACTGCCGGGGATCGAACTCAGGGCCTTGTGCTTACTAGGCAAGCGCTCTACCACTTGAGCTAAATCCCCAGCCCCATAGCTGGTTCTTTTAAAATACTGGGTCTTAGTCATGGAGTCAGCTTCGTCATGGGGTTGAAGAAGTGTGCCTTGGGGCATGGCTGTTCTAAGAAGAAGGCAAGGCCTCTGGCATGAAAGCTACGTATTTGCTCAGAATCACTTATATAATTAACAGTCAAGATGGGTTCAGAACTTGGCCTCTTGGTTATATGTCTTAGGTACCCTCCACAGATTTTCTTCATTATCTGGCTTTATGTAAACACTCTGGGCTTTAACCATACAGACAATAAAATATAATAACACATAAATACAAACATGTATGCATGCCTGAATTGAAGATCACACGTTTCTGAATTATATGTAACCCATGATTTATTATTCCCTGCTTGTTATAGTGACTGTATATTTAATTTTCCTGATTTCTCAATACTTGTTTTGAGGTAAAATCCTTGACTGTTTATCAGCTTTAGACTGAAGTTATCTTTCCTTGCCCTAAAGAATCAGAGATGAATTTTTTAGAAGTTGAATGGACTCTAAGACTCCACTTGAATACATGCAAGAGGAACAACCTTATTCAGACCCAGCTCCAGGGGCCCGTCTTTCTAATGGAAATGTAAAACAGATCTTTATTTGAGACAAAATTAAAATGTGATCCAATTATGCAGAATATGAAGGAACCTGTTGTTGAATTACCAAAAATAAATAAATAAATAATAAGTCACACACTCTAATTTAAAACAATGATGCCACAGCCTTAATCACCGTGGGCTTTACCACCACGGATTTCAAACGGCACAGAGAGAAGTAAAAAATATGCCCAAGAGGAAAAGAAAAAACAAAACAGGGCTCTGTTCAAGCAAACAAATGGGTGAGTTAAGGATTTTTAGTAACATTTTTGGGGACAAACAGAACACCCTGAAAGTTATTAGAATGCTTTAAGCACTGACCCATGCTACGGCCTGTGACCAATGCACTAACGCCCAATGGGATGCTATTAGGAGGGGGCTCTGGGGGGTAATTAGGTGTCAGATGAGACGTGAAGGTGGAGCCCCACGACAGAATCAGTGTCCTCACAAGAAGAAGAAACACGAGAGCTCCCTGGCTCTGCCTTGGGAGGGTACGGTGAGGAGGCAACGTCTGTAAGCCATTAAGAGAGCCCTCTGCTGGGATTTGACTTCTCCAGAACGGTGAGAAAATAAATTATTTAGGCCCCCAGTCCCAGGGATTTTTCTTACTGCAGCCCACGCTGATGAAGTCAATCACATCCCTCACAGTGTGGCCGTCCTCTGTGTAACCCACGAGGGTGATCAAGGTTAGGTGGCTCCCTCCTCGGGAGCTGGCTTTGGAGTTGGTCATTCGTGCGCGCTGAAGGATGCGAGAAGTATTTGGCCTCCCTAGGTCTGCATCTCACAAGGGGCTCACGTTACTTATGCATTTACAGTCTAGCTCCCAACGCTTGCGCCTTGGCATCAAGTGAAAATTAAAATAGAACTGCATATTTAGCTCAAGGTCCCCACCACAGCACAAGTCCCTAACTTCCTAAAATGTACTTTGGCCTCGAAAACGATGATGCCTCACTCCAAACTGCCTCCCTGCTCAGTCATTGTCTGCAGAGGGCCCAGCTGGACAGGTACTCCCCATGCTACAGGGGGTTCCCCCAAAGGCGGGCATCTCCTCTAACACACAGGGAAAGCACACAGACCGCAAAGCAGGGACGCGCAGGCCAGGCCACGGGGGAAAGCAGAACTCAAAACGCACGGATGACCTCACATGCAGCAAGGGGCCCAACGATCGATCGAGGGACCAGAACCTTCCTAGCCAGTTGCTCTTTCTTTGACAAAGCCCAGAATTCTTTCCCCATTCCACCCAAATGACCCTTCAGCTGCTACCTAAAGTGGAAACCAAAATTCCAAAAACTGAAGGCATCACTTGCGGGGAATGAGGCTTGATCAGAAGCCCTAAACCAAATGAGTCGGGGTAGGAAGCAAAGATTCTGTTTCAAATCACAGAGGTTAACCCTATATGAGAGAATGTCAGTCTGCTAAATTAGCAAATCCTATATATGCCTGAATTTTCTCAAATGCTTCAGTTTACCTATTCTGTGGAAAGAAAAAGGCAGGAAGAGGAATGATGGAAATACATCAAGGTGAGCTAAAGCTATGAACATCTTTTTCTTAAAAAAAAAAAAGGAAAAAAGTGTGTGTGCCTGTGTGTGTGTATTATATGCTTACTGAAATATATAGAAACTTAGTGAAAGCTTCAGTTATAAAGAGGAAAATTTCCTTTACATTACACTATTCCTTTACATTATACTATTCTAAGACTTAGAGCATAATGGACTCACCCAATCCATTTCCTCCAAGATACTTACAGATCCTCGGTGCATCTCAGTCTGACACAGGGCCCTTTTAAAGGATAACCCAAGCTAACCTGCTCCACCAAGGCCTGTAACCCTCTCCCAGCACCTCGGCACAGGAAGGCCCTGGCCTGGCCTTCTCTGGCTCCCTGGATGGCAGCCAAGGGAGAGAAGTCAAACGGGAGGGCTCCCCAAGGTGCTTCTCAGGTAACTCGCTGGTTAGATTTCATCTTGTGTGGGTTTAGCTTCACCTAGCAAGGCAAAGGAGGTGCTTGGCTTGGGGCTAGAATGATTTCTGTTTAGGTTTCTTCAGGGCCCAGTTATAAACAGCCCAAAGAAAGGCTTTGCTGTCCTGAAGGGCACCTTTCAATGGGAACAAAAATAGGATGCTCGCTTAACAAAAGGGAACTGTTTGACCACCAACGTCCTGAGCAGGGTCTGAGTGTCCGACGGGAAGGGCTTTCTGCAAAGTTCAAAAGACAGAGACGAAAACAACAGCTAGAAAAGAATCATCCCAGAATCACCCACTCCAGACCTCCCTTCCCGGCAGAAGTGCCAACAGATCAAACATAAACCTCTTTGAAGAAAATTCCAGCCGGGGCTCGACTTTCAGGTATTAGAAGACACTGGCATCCCAAGCCCCCCGGCCCGCAGTCAGATCTAAGGCTTACAGAATGCTGCCCTCCTACGCGCCTGGTCTCCCCCATACCATAAAAACAGGCTTTACCTTTAATCTACTTACCATAGTGTGGGTGAAGGCCTCTAATTTCCAGCACAGAGACAGCAGGAATAATGCACAGGACACATTAGGAAATACTCATAGGCAGGACGTTTGAGAGCCCAGGAGGACCAGGAAGACCCCTCCTGCGGGCCACTGGAGCAAAAGATAAGATCAAGTCCTCCTAAGGACACCACACCTCCCCGGTCCCTCCCTGGCCTGCAACATTATCAACTTCCTGCCAAGATTTCCCGAGAGGGCCGCCTATGTGAAAGTGCCCAAGAAGCAACAGAACCGCAGACACAGGGCACTGGCGACTGAACCACGATCACCCCCAGTACCCACCATCCGCCTTGCCAGCCAATGCTTGTGCACTGCTTTTTCTTCTCCTGGTCAACTTTAAAAAAAAAAAAAATCTTGCAGTCAGTTTCCCAGGGCCAGACTCAGCCTTTGAAGGTCTTCCGCCCTTCTCAGGCCCCTCTTTCAACTTCCTCCCCCACAAAGGCCTCCTCCAGGGGCAGGGCAGAGACCTCTCCAAAGTCACTATTCATCCCACCCTCCAGCCTTGAGGCTCTGCCAGGCGGGAGGCAGATTCCCCTCTGAGACAGGATAGATCAATGCCCGGCTGTGCAGAAAGTTAAAAAAAAAAAAAAAAAGCGGCAGCAACTCTTCACTTGTCCATTAGGTATGCCGGGAAGGGATCACCTCCCAAACAGAGAACTCAAACACCACCTGGGGCAGCAGAGTACGAGAACCTGGCTCTGGGCCGAAAAACATCCTTGATTTTCTAAGTACATGTAGGATGTCCGGGTCTCAATCCATTTTTGTTTGTTTTTGCAGTTCTGGGGACTGAACCCAGGGCCTTCACACTTCGTAATTTTTTTTACTACACTTCATAGCTAAACTGCCCAGGCTGGGCTCAAGAGTGCAGTCCTCTTGCCTCAGCCTCACAGAGTACTAGGATTATAAGTATGCATCACTACATCCAGCTTTCAATCCGGTCTTTTTTTTTTAAGACACTTTTCTCTCTCCTGTACTCATCATTCCATTCAATTTCTCAACCACATGTACTTGGGCCTTAAGTGTATTTGCTACTGCTATCACTTTGAAATCCATGAATATGGTCTCATGGTTACAGAGCTTCAATCTCCCAGCTCTCTATCAAAAGTGCTGCTCAGGGCTGGGGCTTCCTGTCTGCAAGCCAGCCCTCCTGCGCCCAGGTCCTTGTCAAATGTCATTTGGGTTTCCCCCCATGTCCACATGTAATATATGGTCACAACTTCTTCCAGACACACATTCCAACAAGCACCTCCAGGTCAGCACATCCCAAATGAACCCGTACCTTCTCCCCTCATCACATTCCACCCGCAGAACCATCCCAGCCAGCAATTCTGCACCTAACTCTGAGATGGACCCGCATCACTTCCTCCAGCATGCACTTCTGAGCCTACTCCTGGGAAATTCTCCCTCAGAACCTACCTGCCACCCTCTGCTCCAATGTGAACTTCTGCAATCTCTCCAGGACAATCCCAGGGATCCCTCAATATGGCTTCTGGTCTACACAGTCAACTCTCCATCTTGACCCCATGGGCTTGGAATTTAGTACCTTACCAAAAAAGAATCAGGTATTTTTCACTTCCCCAGATTCCACTGTGGGAAAAGGCCCCAAATGCTCAGGTGTGGCTCCGCCCACTCCGTGGGGGGGGGGGTCTCAGCTTCTCACCAACACACTCCTTGCTCAAGACAAACCTGAGCAAACCAGAAGGCACCATCAAAGTTCAGCCCGGAAACATCCCCTCATTCCATGCCGAAGGAAAATCCCTATTTTTTTCGGAACCCAGGTTAATACAAACCCTTAGTGCTTTCCCTTGAAGTGTTTTCCCCATCACCTCATCCCCCATGTGTATGTATTTTTTCTTAGTAGCTCTAATATAGCCCTGCATTTTTCAAATTACTGTACAGCTGCTGCCCATCAGTTCCCTTAATTCAGCTCTGTCCCTCCATTAACCAACCCAGGGCCCAGCACATACTAAGTGCTTAAGAAACACGTGATGAACCATTGCAAGGAGATGATGTATTGCACCCACTTTAAACAGATGAGGCTTTCGAAGAATATTAGATTTTCCTTGCTTCATTCTGGTTCTCTCTCCACTGGCTCGTCTTTCACATATTGATTCTGAACAGCAGCATCACTAGCATCCTGAGGGCACTTGCTGACCGCTGGAGCAGGAGGCAGAGAACTAGGAAGGCACGTGGGTAACAAGCCACAACCCTGCCCTGAAGGAATGGAGACCTCAGGGAAGATAAACACAGCTGAAGCAGGAGAACACGAATTCAACAAGGACTATAACTAACAAGAGAGAAAACCAGAGTGTGTCTGCTACTAAGAAAATCTGAAAAGAAAAGACCAATTAGTAAGGGAACGCAGTCAAATGCCACAGTGATTTTCATTATAACATTTTATTAGGCACAATATGATATTGATATTCTTTCATTGAGGATTGCAATAAATATCTCCACTCGATACATTCTTTAATGCAGATGTCAGGCATTGATGGTGCTTCCCTTCCCCTTTGATCCTCATGGAGTTTAAAACCAGCAGTGTTGATTTCAAAGACAGAGACACAGTTATTTAGGAAGTAAATTTGCTTTCAATATTTTTTCAATATTTCAATCAGAGCAAGTATTTTATATATATGTATGTATATGTATGTATGTGTACGTATGTATGCACGCACACACACACAATTAAAGTTAAGGGGCTGGAGATTTAGCTCAGTGGTACAGCACTTGCCCAGCAAGTACAAGGCCCTGAGTTTGATCCCCAATGCCCTCCCCGCAAAAAGTTAAATGTATTCTAAACTACACAAAACCCCCTCAATTCTCCATACAAGGTCTTTCTCAGGTACCAGATTGCCAGGCAATGGGCTTGCAACATCACAGAAGAAAAGTGCCAGGGGAGGGTGGGTGAGGACAAAATGGCCACCAGTACAATCCGTTTTTAGATGCCACCACAACACAACATGTCGTAGGGGGGCTGGAAGTAGCCATCCAGGGGGGACGTAGACCAGGAAAATGCTTAACACTTCCCCAGAGATACCATCCTCATGGCTGGAAACTTGTGGATAATCACTGCCAACAAAGTCCCTCCAACCCCTGGGGTAGAGGGTGACACTCACACAAACCTAGCCAAAAATGTAGCACATTCTTCGGGCTTTCTGATTTTTTTTTTTTTTAACCAAGAACATGTATTGGTACATTGTATACATAATGGTCACATTCATCACAGCTATTTTGTACCTGTACATGATGTATCTTGGTTCCCCCCCTTCCCCACCCCTCCCTTCTGCTTCCCCTTGTACCTATTTACAGCAGGTTTATTTGTTTCCACTTTCCCCTTTCCTTCCTTTTTCCCTTCCTTCTTTTCCCACTTCTCCCTTCCTAGTTCTCCTCTCTTTTGCATACTACCTTCCTTTTATATAATACCTATTATACCTCTTTGTCCTTATTTACACTTATGGTTTCTCATATCAGAGAAACAATTCACTGTGTACTCATGAGTGTCTGATTTATTTCACTTAAGAGTATGTTCTCAAGGTACATCCATTTACCTACAAATGTCTCTAATTTATACTTTTCATGGCAGAGTAGTACTCCATTGTGTAGAAAAACCACATTTTTTTAAGCCATTCATTAGTTGTTGGGTATCTAGGTTGTTTCCAAGACTTAGCTATTACAAATTGCATTGCTATGAACATGGTTGTGCATATATTGCTGTGGTATGATGTTTTTAATTCTTCTGGGAAGATACCAAGCAGAGGAATAGCTGTATCAAATGGAACCTCTAGTTGTAGTTTTTTGAGGAATCTCCACACTGATTTCTGTAGCGGTTGCACCAGTCTACATTCCCACCAACAGTGGAAGAGGGTTCCTTTTTCCCCTGCAGCCCCGCCAGCATTTGTTATTGGTTGATATTTTGATAACGGCTGTTCTTTCTGCAGTGAGATGGAATCTTAACGTTGTTTTAAATCTGCATCTCTCGAATGACCAGTGATGTTGAACACTTTTTCATGTATTTATTTGCCATTTTTATTTCTTCGTCTGAGAAATGTTTATTCATTTCAGATGCCTATTTTGGGATTGGGCCTTTAAATCTGGGAGGGATGATTTTTTTGAGTTCTTTGTATATTCTAGATGTTAGACCTTTGTCTGAGGGACAGCTGGCAAAAATTTTTTTCCAGTCTGTGGGTTTTCGCCCCACTCTATTGGTGATTTCTTTTGTTGTGTAAAAGCTTTTTAATAGGATGTGGTCTCAAGCATTGATTCTTTGTATTGTTTCCCATGCAGTCTGGGTTCTGTTCATAAATTTTTTTTCCTACCCCTCTGTCTTCAAGAGTTCTTCCTATTCTATTCTCCAGTAGATTTAGTGTTTCTGTTTTAATGTTTAGATCTCTGACCCACTTTGATTTTAGTTTAGTACATGGTGAGAGACATGTATCTAGTTTTAGTTTTCGGCATGTGGCAAACCAATTTTTCCAGCACCATTTATTAAAGAGGCTGTCTTTCATCCAGTTAGGGTGTTTGGCTCCTTTGTCAAAGAGGAGGTATTTGAGTGTGTTTGGAGTTGTTTCTGCATCCTCCAATCTATTCCATTGGTCCTCGGGTCTGTCTTTTTGCCAGTACCATGCTGTTTTTATCACAGTAGCTTTATAGTATAGTTTCAGCTCAGGGACTGTGATGCCCCCTGCCTTGTCCCTGTTGCTTAGGATTGTTTTTGCTATTCTTGGTCTCTCCTGGTTCCAGACGAAATTCATGATTGCTGTCTCTAATTCTGTGAAGTATGTTAATGGTTTTTTGATTGGAATTGCATTAAATCTGTATAGTAATTTAAGAAGTATGGCCATTTTCACTACGTTGGTTCTTCCCACCCAAGAACTTGGTATATCTTTCCATTTTCTGATATCCCTTTCAATTTCCTTTTCTAGAGTACTGTAGTGTTCAATGTAAAGATCTTTTACTTCCTTTGTTAGTTAGATTCCTAAGTATTTCACTTTTTTTGATGCGATTGTGAAAGGTCGGGCTTTCTGATTTACATGCCCCCACCACGCAAGCAGCTAAATTAGGTGCTGCCTTCTCAGATCCTATTTCTGCTCTTAGGGTTAGGTAATGACTTAAAAGATAAAAATGTATCTCTATCTACTATGGAAGAAGTTATTCCACTAACATCTTTCCCTGCAAGACAAATTAACATCCCTAGGCCCTTAGTGCGTCTTCTCCAACTTGAGAAGCTCAGTGAACAGAGGTTCTCACACATGCTAATGAAGATAATGAGAAGAATGATAAGAAAGCTTGGTGTCCTCCTCTGCAGGTGATGCCTTTACTCCCTGACCCTCCATAAGCGATCATCTGTCCCCCGTTCAGAAGAGTCAACTTGCTGCCAGGACACAGGAGCCAAGCACTGCCTAGCCAGTACCATGCAGATCCCTCTCAGTCTTCCTGACACATACAGATGTGCGCATGTGTCTCTATGTGGAGATCTATATAGACAAACATAAAAACATTCACTGTACTGTCATTTCCTGACTGTTCATAGTACCTGATTGGGGCTTCTGCTCTTAGAGTCTATTTCTTAAAGATCAGCTACTCAAAATCTGTGTGTGTGTGTGTGTGTGTGTGTGTGTGTGTGTGTGTATGTGTGAGACCCACACTATCACAATACAAATTAGACCAAATAGATGCTTAATGGTGTAATTTGCTCTACAATGGCACTATTATTACAGCATTACTCTATTTTCATTACCAGTGCATATTAGAATCGGCTTCCAACATGTTTGAGTGAAGAAATAAAACTACCTAATCACAGTGCCAATTAATTCACTAAAAGTCATGCCACATATCAAAACTAGAACATGTTTGTAGCACCCTGGAAAGACAAAATTCCACTCTTGGTTCGCTTCCTCTAGCTTACTACGCCTCTACCTCTTTTCTACTTTGACCTAGCCCAGTGTAATTACAAGGAAAATCAATAAAATATCCTTAGCAAGTTTAATTGATCCTCTAAGCAAGGATATTATAATCCATCTGTACTCCCTCACCTCACGCTAACATTATTTCTCTGCATCTACCCAACGCCATTGTGATACTCAGAAACTACTCTTTCTCAAGCTGCTCTCTCATCAGCTCAAACACTGTAACAGCAGAGCAATTTCAAACAGGTTGTGAGTCTCGGAGAGCATTGCTTGCAAAGTGCATGTAAATTATTATATTACATTACAAATGAAAGACTCAGCAGTAGGCCACCATGGTGGAGTGTTAATGTAGAACAAGCTGCATGGAAACCTTGTAGACCAGCTTCTCCAATGGGAGCTTTTGGCAGGGAAGAGAAAGTAAGTAAAGGGGAAGGGAGGGCAAGGAATGGGGAGATGCTGAGAAATGAGACACTGAAGGGCCCTGGAACGTGGTGGGGAGGAGGGAGCTAGCCTGGCCCCCGTGATGGGGGACCCCGGGAATGCTGGTGGTTGTGGGCAGCGAGCAGCCAGGCATAGGCCCACCTCTTGTCGCTGAAGATATGAGCGGTATCATCAGGGAGGCCCAGCACGTGGTGGATGAGACTGAACTTAAGTGATCTGTCCTCACTTGGCAGGATCCAGCCCATGGTGACTGAACTGAGAGATGGGGCTGGATCCAGTCCCAGGGCTGGAACTGGCAGCAAAAGGGACAGCGTCAGAACCTCCAGCGATGCCCGCAGACTCTTATTTCATAGAGTACCCCATCGCAGCCAAGGAGGAGGCTTGCAGCAAAGGAGACTGAGGACCCCAGGAGGAGAGGGAGATGGGTGGTGAGGGGGCCAGCACCCTGCATCTGCTCCATGGTCACCACCACTACCACTGCCGTACTCACCTCCAACCGCCCCAGGAGGCCGCATCTCCACCATGCCCGGTTCTCAGGTGAGGATGGAGACCAAGTGGTCCATGAACTTACCTAAGGTCACATAGCACTCCCAACAGCTTGTCACAGCCAGGTGAATGTCCTCCGTCTCCCAACATGTCCCAGTATGACTTGTTCAAGACAGGAGCAAGCCCGAGCATGCAAGGCAAAGGGTCGGTGACTCCAAGAGGCAGAAGTGGGACAAGAAGGCGGTTGGGTTGGAACCAAAGCTGCAGGTGTGAGCAAGAGCCAGTTGGAGATGTGCTCAAAGAGTCAAAAGTGCTGAGCCTACAGGGCAATGTGGGAAAGGTGATTTGTACAGCACATGAGCACGTGCTTTATCCAAGGCAAACAGCACTGTAAGACAGCACGGAAGCAACAGACAGAGGAAGAGATCAGCTTTGTGTTGAATGAGCAAGACACATGTGACTGACCACTGTAAAAGACAGGGGTCTTGAGAAGTCCAGAGGCAGACAGGATCTCATCCAGGGCTAACCAGATGGAAGGACTTCCAATAAGCAGACAGAGGTACCGACCCAAGATAGGAACTAGACAGCAGACAACAGGGAGGGAAAGAGGAAGGCACATACTGAAGTTCCAGACACGCTTAGAAGAGCATCTCCAGTGTCAAGTTCGAGGTGACCCAGATGTGGGGTGACCTGAGAAACGCCATCACTAGAATGCACGTGCCAGCAACCAGACTGCTCTTGCTTGTCCCTTTATTCCCCAGAGCCTAGCACAGTCCGGGGCACATACACAGTGTTCCCCAAACACTGGATGAACGGAAGACCACCTTGGACTCTTACCCAGTGATGTTCACACGCAGCAAATGGGGTGGGGAGCGGGGACCTCAGAATTTGTATTCTAGTACAGTCTAGGCAGATGCATGCTTAAATGTAACAGGGTATTAATGAGCATATGCTAAAGGTGGCATAAAGATACTGTATGATTATAATAATAAGTATTTACATTATTTGCCCTCCCTTGCCTCTTCCTTGAAATTGTAATGAGTAACACCTGGAGCTTGGCAGCCATTACTGCAGAAACACTCTTCCCTTCTTTCTTCCCACTACCTTGCCCCGGGCTCTGGAGGGTTCCTTCTGCCTGGTACCCTGGACAGGGTTTTCAAATACGCGATGTGCAACTCCTAAGTGCACCGTAAAATCAGCTTGGTGGGTATTTTAAATAATAGAGCAAAAATCTCAGGGTAGCACGGGTAAAGGGTAAATATTTTATATGAAAGTATTATTATATGCAAAGTTTATTTCTCTCTCTGTGTATGTGTATGTGTACACTGGCCCCCAAGATAGATCTTTTTCTCACTGTAGATCATAGTATACATGTTTCAAAGATCTCACTGTAAAGGGTTAATAAGTTTCAAAATTAGGGCCTTTTTTTCCCAAAGTCAAGCTAAATGACCCTCATTTTTCTGGCTCACCGTGACTGTCAAAATGGTACAGGTCTTTTTGGGCTGGTAAACTTGGTCCACCCTGAAACATCAAGAAAAGCCCAGGGAACAAACCAAGTTCAGAAATAGTTCCTTCAAAGCAGCCCCAGTTTCGTAACATGCCATCAATCTTTTTGAAAAGAAATTTATTTTTTTCTAATTACAAAACTAGTGCATATATAACATGGAGCAATTCAGAAAATATAGAAAAGCACAAAGAAAAAGAAACTCACAAATAATCCCAATATCCACAGATAACCACGTTGTTACATAATTTTAGAATATGTGGGCCTAAGTCAATTTAGTGATAGAATTATATTACACACACACACACACACACACACACACACACACTCTACTGTTTTTTACAAAAATCATGTGATTCTCTGCACATTACAGTGAATGCTGGTACTTTTCACCTAGCAAGAGGTCATGAACAGTTTTCTGTACTAAGAAATACTTTTCTACTGCAAGCAGATTTTTACCGGCTTCATAGTATTCCATCAGCAGATTTTTCTCTCAAGTCCCCCAAAGAAGCCACAGTTTTGTATGGGGAGGGACAGGCGCCCTCTGGGGCCCTTGGCTTGATCCAGGTCCAGTGAGACCTGGTATAAGATGCTCAAGTCCACAGCAGTATTTTACTCCTACTAAATCAGAACAGGAGCCTCAGGCACTATTTTTACTATGCCTTATGACTTACTGAAATGGCTACTGCTCACAGGCTACTCTCTAGTTAATAATATAAATGCCTAGTGGGATTTTTTTAAAAAATAACAAGCACAGACCATGTTCCAGTATTGACGAATGGCCAAAATGACACACTTGCTTTCATACATAAGCACTACCCAATGCTGGATCAACTTGTGTCACCATCTTCGTAGCCCCAGGGGGGTTTCTTGAAAGCGCAAACTTGCTCCTGTGTGTTGCGGGGATTTCTGAGGACCCTTCCGGAGCACACAAGTAGGAAGGGCAGTTCATCAGAAAGTAGAAGACCTGCGTTCTGGTGATAACCTTGCTGAGAATGTGATTTCCACATCTCGCTAGGGTTCTAAGAGCATCAGTTCAAACAGGCACCAGGCTAGAGAATGTGGCGCATTGGGTCCCCTCTGGCCCTAATACACTTTACTGTAATAAAACGGGACCACCGGTAGCACTGGGAGTGAGCATCACGTATCTAACGTACACCCTCGAGCTCGGATTAAAAGGCAAGCTTTAGAATATTCAAGAGCCCTTCGGCGTGTGTCTGTTCTTCTGCGGGTGCTTGGATTCTCCCTGTGCCTCAAGAAAGTCTCAGGACCTCACTAATCTCGGGCTGTCATCCCTCATACTGTGAAAGCTGACACCTTCTGGGTTAACAGCCTGGTCCACAGAAGCTGCCCGCGTTCTTGCTTTCCACACACACACACGTGTTCATCCGAAGTGGGCGACGAGTGCCAGCGGTGGGGAAATACAGCTCTAGCAATTTCACACCTGTCATCATCAGTCAGCTAATCAGAACACTAAAAGAGGAATCGTTTTGGATTATCAAATTATTTCATTTGCCTTTGCTTTCCCCATGGTTCATTACCCGGACAAGTGAGAGTTATGGGCGGCCCACCCTCCCAGTCATCCTGTCCTTTCCAAAGTAACATCCCTGCCACAGGAATGTTCCTGGGAGGGCACCGCGTATTGTCACATGGGCTTTCATCATCTACTGGTTTTATAACTGGAAAATGAAAACGAAAAGCAATGCAGTTTATTTGAGAGGTTTGAGGCTTGCTAAATATACACATTTCCTCTGTGATTGGATGTTGAAAATCCATTAATTTCCACAGAGTCACTTCTCCCCACGACTGGCATCGATCACGTGGGATGACACGAGCCTCCTGGCTTCCAGAAGGGCAGAATCACATGTGGCTGCCTTTTCTCCCTTTTTGTCCACTTCTTCAGATTTCCTTAAAACTAACTGGAAGAGTCAATAAAATCCCCAGCAATTCCCTTAACACATCGGGAAGCAGATCACTGTGCCCTTCAGGCTTGCTCCAGCTGTTTTTCCACGTATTCCCTTACCTGCCTTTGTCAACTGCCATTCTCGACAAGCTCATCCGAACTTCTCAAAGCGTCAACTTTCCTCTTTTCATTGCCCTTGTTAAAGATAATTTAAAATTAGAAAGTCACATTCCCAGCCATTTCAGAGTCAATGCTAATTTCATTTTCTTTTGCACAAAAGTCTCTTTTCCCCTCTGGAGAGTCTCTGCCTTCATCCGCGGCCTCTGCCCCCCAGCCCCAAACAGGCATTCTTAATCTCGGAACACACTCTTCCCTTCCCATTTTCCACCATCCTTATCTTTTCCCCAAAATACTTCACCCAGTGAAACACACTTTAGCTTGTGGTTCTCCTCCTTTCACTCCAGAGAGAAACATCTGTGTCTAGAGACTGGAAAGTCACCTTCAGAAAAGCAGCATCCAGTAGGCTGTCAATTCATCAGGACAAGACAGGAAAAATTTCATCAAGTACAGCCCGGGATCTCAATACACACATTTATGTTTGGGGGTTCAAGAGGAGTTCTCCTACATAACCTAAAATTCATGTCGATGCCTCTTGTTTGGCTATAACTAATTCCCTACCTAAAAGCACAGCAGTTAACAGTCTGGAATTCATAAGACAGTGATTACTATACCTCATTACACATTCGAATGTTGCTCTCTCATTTTTCCCCTTTTTGGGAAATTTCGTCTCCATTCTTTGCAACCTGCCTGTTTATCCCTGGTAGCATTCTCTGCTTATAAAATAAGTCAAATGATTTTCTATTCTATCATTTTTAGTCCTGTGACTGGTTTGACATACCGATTTTAAGCCTGTCTCTTTTCCCCCCTCAAGCACAGACCCAAACGTCACCATTCCGCTCACGTGTACAATCCTATCAAGTTTCAGAGTGTCATCTATACACAATTTTATTTCTTCTTACTTCTTGCACACACGCCTACCACTTACGTACAGCAACTTCGCTACATTCATATTTCATACACTTCATCAGTATTCCACCAAACCCTCCCCTGAAGTAAGCTAGGTATTTTTAACAGTGCACTGCCTCTTTCGCAGGCTTGAGGACCCTGTATTAAGCAGGGGCCCCCCGCATATCACAGAAGACTTCATCTGTTAACGGTCTGGGCAGGCATGCAGAAACTTCCTAATTATTTCAGAAAACTTGAAGAAAGTTCATAATCAAAATGTCAACACTCAATAACAAGAAGATGGTTTAAGGCTTCGGGATTATAAATCTTCTGAACTACAATGTTTCTTCAACTGTTCTAGGGAAACACCCCTGGTATAGAACCCACCTCACTCTGCGGCACAGGCTGGAGTCCTCCACACCTTGACAGCTGGCAAAACCTGTAACCAGCAACAGTGGACCCTGCACAGGCCTCCCCAGAGAGCCCCAGGGCCCCAGTTCTGTGGACAAGACAGTCATAAGGAAACCACGGCACTACGCCGTGGTTAATGTGCTGTGGTGTGTAATGTGGTAAGGCAGTGTGCAATAATGATGGGTCAGGTAAAGCCACAAAAATCTGTAAGGAAAAAAAGACTTCTGCCACCAACACAAGGGGACTGTTATGTGTGATTCCTTTTAGCATGAGCAAGTAAGAGCTGAAGTGAAGGGCCAGCCAGCCTACCCCATGAGCTCTGCTACATTTATTCCGCATCACATTCCCATCTAAGATTCCCCTCTTCTAAGGATTTATTTAGACATCTCTTTGATGTCTACCCCAAAATAATAATGATGAAAATAACAATAATAATGATGATAACAGGTCACAAAAGAACTCCAAAATCCCAAGCTGAATCCCGACACAACGTCATCCATGTTATCACAAGATAATCAGATATTATCATCAAATCAGGGGAGGCAGGCTGGAGGCAGCCACCTTCTGCTGCACTGGGATGGTTACCAGGGATGCTGTCCACACTGGTCCAAGCAACAAAGGCAAAGTTTATAAAGAGCTGCTTCCCTAGAATCAAAATATGCTCTACTGATATTCTCAAAGCTGTCTGCTCTCTAATCATAGGGCTTCCTAATTTTCAGGATTGCCAAGAAACCCTTCAACATATTTAAGAGGTAAAACTGGTAAGAGTCTCTATCTACCATTATACAGGAGGGAAATTATGTTACAGTGACAGAGTAAATACATAACTTATTATGAATACTGAAGTCATCCTGAGTATTTGAGAATAATTTTGCATCTTCTACAAGAGAAAGAATAAAGAAGACTCCAGATGCTGGTTGAAATTTTTCTGTAAAAAAAAAAAAAAACACTTCAATTAACCAGAACCAAGTTCTGGTTGCAACTTAGAAAACAAGGGAGACAAGTAACAAAACTTGGTTCTGCTGAGGATTTAACAAAAGGAAAAGAGAGAACAATTTCCGAACTGGGATCAAGACAGATTTAGTCCGGTCTCTGACGCTCTCTCCATTCACAGTTCTGTAACGTGCAATCAGAATTCTCCAAGTGGTGACCCCATGACCCCATAACATTCTCAAATCTCAAGGAAAGATTCGATTACATTCTCTGTGCACTCTCAAGGGTAGGTAAGGGGACCAGCACATTTTAAAAACACACTCGATAAGGAAAAGACCAAAAAAAAATTGGGGGGTTAATTTACCCCTAATCAGGAAAATGAATTCATCAGTAATGCACTGGTACCCTTAGAGAAAAATCACGGTTTACAGTGTGTTATCAACACTCAAGCTCCGATGATCAGGAGTTGGCTTTTCCTTCTGAAGCATTCATTAAAAATGATAGTTTTATTTTTTAACATACAGCCTAAAAAGATGGGTTAAAAAAGAAAAAGTTCAGTTCCAAAGTACCACCCAACACTTGCTATTATGAGTTGGATTTTTAAAAACTATAGAAAAGATGAAAGAGAAGAAGGAGGAAGAGAGAATATTCTGTTCCCAGAAAACAATCCTGGTATTCAGAAAGGTATTCTACATTTTAGGTTACTGTTCACTTCAGCAGTGAGGAACTCTCCTTGCTTTGGAAGACTTTATCACTAATCTGAGATGAACAATCCAGGGTCTCCTCCTGGAAGTAGATGAAAACTACCTCAAAGTCCCTGCACATCCGCTCATGGAAGACAAGAGTGCAACCAGTAGGGGATGTCATATTAGGAGATAAGGAATATATACATAATTTCATTTTTTTACACACAAAGCAATCACATCACAACTCTTTCTCATAAAGATACCCAAAGTGTAGTTATGCATTCTGCTTCCTCAGACACACATAAGCTAACAAAGAGCACAATTTGCCAAGCGGACTAGGAGGATGAAAGGGATAGGCAGAATCCTCGCCCCAAAAAAGTGGTAAATGCTTTAAGAGTCCATCCCACGTGAATACAATGTTCAGTAACTTGTAACTCAGTCTGTCCTTCCCACATCATGCTAGAAGTTCCTAAATTCGAAAGAGGGAGAATTAGGAAAAATGTGCACTTCGACTCTGAAGTGACAGTGGACAGCCCACTGGCCTCTCTCGCGTGCCAAAGGTTATAGCTCCAGACACTGATCGCTCTGCTTCCAAAAGCAACTGAGCTGGCATCAAAAACCCTGGGAACCCTCGCATGGAGAGACATAGCCTAGTGTGGCAAACGCTCCCACGCCTCCCCATGCCCCACTTCAGGACTCTGTTGTGCTGTGCCCACAGTTGCAAGGGGCTGCGCCTCCCCCTGCAACCCAGAACGCACAAGCAGAGAGGTCTGGTGCTGACCAGTCCTCAAAGCAGGCTCCCAGGTGCTTCAGCTGCAGAAGCAGAGGCAACATCTAGAAGCCCGGGTTCCTTACAATGCCACTAGCTTTTGGAAAATTCTAGCAGGTGACTAACATAAAAAAGGTCTGCTAGAAATGTTCCAGTCACCCTGGACTTGAATTCTAGATAATCCAATTTTTTTTAAGAAAGAAAGAAAAGCAACAGAAAAGGTTCTCATAACTATCATATAATGCATTTTCTAAAATTATTCTATTACACTTTTAAAGGGTATAATTACAAATGTTTTTATGAGCAATTTACTGGAAAATTAAAGTACTGTAGTTTAAAAAATAATCATTTCATCCCTCTGGCAAAAGATTTTTCTCCCAGCCAGTAGCATTTTCAAACTACAGGGCATCATTTGTTCACCAGAGAGAGCTACATCCACGCCAGAAAAGCTGATCTGAGAATCCATCTCTAGAAAGGCCGCTACACTGCTAGTAAGAGAACCCAGGAAAAAGTCAACCGGCCGAGACTGCAGGAAAGAAAGAAGGGGACACACTTTCAAAGTCAAGGAGGTATAAGGTTTTAGAAGTCCCCGGGGGTAGACATACACTGCAGGCTCTGTTAACTGATTTTAAGTCGATCTAAACCAAGCTTTAGGGGCTTCGATCTCAACCCAACAGAGCTTTCAGCATTAATCCCATCTTTAGGTTTTGATTCCCGCTTAGGTTAGCCTGCCCTAAAAGCCTTCAACCCTCCACACCGGCATCACTAGCCCACCGGGTGGTACCCAGCCCTGAGAGTGCAAAATTAGTGAAGTAAATAAAATATGTAAGCTTCCAGCATGCACAGAATAACAAGATCTGGAAAAGGGCTTTTAACAACAGTTATATCACAACGCTCATGGCTCCCTGAAATTCCCGAAAATCTTGTTAAAGATTCGCTGTGGTTTTTTTCCCCCTTCATTCTTACTTCTCATAGTGCCTCTTGCCTGCCCCCCCCATTCATTGGGCCATAAAGTTGACACCCAATGACACCAACCATCATTAATATCACCAAGCAAATGGAAGGGTTTCATTAAAACTGCTAACACTCCCCCCGCAGTTTGTAAGGATGGGGGAAGTCACCTCTCAGATAATCAAGTCACACATCTGATTTTGGACGCGCCAGGCACGAAAGGCGCATAGTCCATTCACACTTGGATTCCCAGGAGGGAAGAAAGAAGGCAGCAATATCCTCAAGTCTCTCTAGGTAATGTCTCACGAGGTCACCTCAATGTCATGAGAACGGAGACCAGGATCTCTGAGGACTTCAAATGCTGGCTGATGGGAAGTTAACCTCAGGGCCTCTTCGGGAGAGAGTCTCCCAAATCATGAAGCTTCCCTTTTTGCCCAATGCCAAGAACACCACTCAACCCTCTTTGAGGTGGAAAATGCTAATTATAAGGTGGTGATGCTTGTTTTTCCTTTCCAGTCGTGTGCCTTTATGTTTTAAGTATTTAAGAGGCGTAATCACCTAGTGTGTAGGTTAATTTCTTTCCGATATTGTAATTTATGCAACATTAATACTGGATGCCAGCTCCAATTTTCTTACTGCTTACACTCTGGGAGCCGACTTGCATATTCTGCCAACTGCATTACATCATCTGAAAACCCAAACATTTCCCATTTTCAAATCACTCTCAACTACCAGGCACACTTACACATTCTCTCTTTCCCTCCCTAGCTCACACATACAAAGATTGGTACCCCTGAGGAGCAGACGCTACATCTGAGGTTAAAGTCTGCAAATGCACATCATTTCTGGAAGCTATTACTACTGCTGTGTTAGCTAAAGGATGCTTCCATCTCTGACCTTCCTTTTTCCATTCAGACTGTTATATAACCTAGTGCCTGCGTGCAGGATGTGAGTGGAGTGTTTGGGCCTCACCTCCCCCCTCCCATTAAATCTCCTAAGAGGAACAGACAGGGGTTTGTTCAAAGAATGAGTGGGGGCGGCGCTCTAGGGGGCCGGGGGATATGGGTCAGGAGGTCAGCTGTGCAAGATGCACCCCCGCTCCTATTTGTCCCTTCCCCTATTTTTGCTGAGTTTATGGGACTGGTGGTACCGAATGCCCCAGCGTTATATAATTTGCAGGAACAGCAAGTTACGGATTTGCTCGTCGGTTCTGCAGCCTGCCACCCCTATCTCTCTCGCAAGAACACCTTCTGGCAAGAATGACACCTGAAGACGCTAAAAACACACGGAAGGGGAGGTGCTAAGATGGAGGGGGGCGTCAGAACAAACCAGAAATCGGTGTGGCTTTCCAAATACTATGCTCCCCTTTCTTAAAAAAAAAAAAAAAGCCACAGAAACACATGAAGGGGATTTTCTCCAGTGTTTCTGATTAACCCTGTTACATAACCCGCTCGCATTCCAAATCCACCGTCTCAGGGTCTAAATATACTCTTTGCAGTCCACAGCTCTCCGCACACGAACTCACCCAGCCGGCGGCAGGTCTGGCCCCCAGCCCTCTCCCCTTTCCTGAGAGTCCCGGCCCTGGCTGCCCCCCTCCCGCACCAACAGCGGTTCGCCGCGGTCACTCTTCAGAAATCGCCTTTAATTAAATGTTTTTCGCGTGTGTCATCCCGATGGCTTTTACTGTACTCGAATTCCGTGAATGGGAAAGCGCCCGGACTGGGGGTGTGGCCAAGGTGGGGCGCGGGGGGGGGTACTGTAAAACAGCCAGCATATGATCAGCCATATTCCTACCTCCAACTATGACATCGGAGAGGCGGGGAGCCGCTCCGGGGGGCTCCCTCGTCTCCCCAGCCTTCCCCGCCCGCCGTCGGTACCCAGAGGAGGGGCGCGCGGGCCGGGGCGCAGCCCGGGTGGAGAGCGCCTGGTCCCCGGCTCGCGCAGCCCGAGTCCTCGGAGTGACAGGCGTGATTTATACATTATTTACAACAGTAATTAAAGCGGTAGCTCCCTTCTCTTCTTTGCAAACTCCTGGCGCATTCAAAAAGGCCCCCCCAACCCCGGAGTGGGAGACAAATGCTACCTCAGGTCCCCACACCTTTAAAGGGAGTCACAGCCTACTTTACCTAGGAAAATGCCAGGAAGAGCAACGGACCACCCCCCCCCCGGCACGCGCACGCATACATACACACACACACCCAGAATGAAGTGTACAAATCACCCGGGGAGGGAAAATCGCTCCAACTATCCAACCACCATTCTACTCGCCCCGACCGTCCCCAAATTCTTGCCGACTAGCCGGGAACCTCCGAGGGGAGAAGAGAAGAGCATTCCCCGGACAGAACTAAGTTTGGGTGCTCCTGGAGCTTTCCTCGGGTGCCTGTCTGCCTGGGTGGCCACGGCCTCGGGGGCGTGCGGGGCGCCCGGGCGCACACGCCCCCCGCCAGCCGTGGCGTGGGGCTCGCAGCCCGGCTCCAAACTTGCGCAGCGCACAACTTGGCGAGCACCTCGCGCGCCGGCACCCCGCTCGCCGCCTCGGGCCTCTCCCCACAGCCCAGCACCCCCGGCCGCGCTCGGGAGGAGGTGCTCACGTCTCCCCCAGACCCCCGGGGCGCCCCAAGTCGCTCTCTCCCCGCGCCCCGCTTCCTGAGGTTTAGGAAAACGCACCCAGACTCGGTAGCCGGGGCCGAAACTGTCAAGAGGAGAAAAGGTGGAGGAGGAGGAGGAGGGTGGCCACGAAGAGATTTCTGTTTTCCTTTTAAAAGGACACTGCAGCTTTAAAAGTTTCTTTGCCGGGCCCCCACTCCCCGGCGCTCCCCGGCGCTCCCGGGGTTTGGGGGGAGCGAGCCGATTCCGGCGGCGCGGCTCTCCCCCCGTCGGCGCACACAAGCCGAAGCCGGGGTTGCGTCCGCCGGCTGTCAAGCCCGCCGCCGCCTCCCCGCCCCCTCCTCCGCGAGCCCAGCACGGGCTGCAAAAGTTTGCAACATTTCTGGGGGGCGGCGGGGGGAGGGGCAGAGCCGCGGCTCGGGGCGCCGCTGCGGGGGGCTCGCGCGCGCCCCCGGACCCCGCGCCCCGGGCGCCGCCCCCGCCCCGCGCCCCCTCCCCAGCGCCCCGGCCGCCTCCTACCTCGGCCGGCGCCGGAGTAGCTCTGCCTTCGCCCGGGCGCGGGCGGCTCGCTCTTGCGGGCGGATTCTGGGTGCAGCGGGGTCTCCCTGGAGCCGGCGGCCGCGTCCGCGCCGCTGCTGCCCGGCTCGCTGGCGGCGGGGTCGGGGGCTGCCGGAGCTGACTCCATGTTTTTCCCAATGTAGAGATCGCTGGAGATGGCGAGCTCCGAGACTCCCTCTATCTTCTGTTTCAGAGCAACTCTATGGTACCAAAAAAAAAAAAAAAAAAAAAAGGGAGAAGGAGCCCGGCGAGGGCAGGCGGGAGAGAGCGGGCGGCGGCGGCGAGGGCGCGGGGAGCGCGCGGCGGGCGGCGGGCGGCGGGCGGGCGGCGGGGACGGATGTGCGCCCCGCGCGGGCGGCGGCGGTCTGGCCACGGGCAGCGCTAGCGAGGGCCGCGGCCGCCCCGCACCCACACTCCCCACCCTCCGGACCCCAGGCCCCAGCCGCCGACTGGCTGGCTGCCGATTTGGGGAGGTGGGGAAAAGAGGGACGCGCCTCCTGCGCCCCGGTCCTCCCCTGGGCCCGGCCCGGGGACCGAATGAAAACCCGAGAGCTGGTGGCGCGTCTACTTTGGAGACTCTCTCGGGAGCAGAACTAGCCCCATCCGCCACCAGCCTGGGAGGAGACAGACCCGGCTAGGACCCGGGGGACGAATCGCAGGTAGCTTCCCGCCTGCCCCGCTGCTGCCCAGGGCTGCCCCAGAGGCGCAGGAACGGGGAGCCCAGGGAAGCAGCAGGCGAGGAGGACGTGGCACTTCTGGCTCTGGGATGGGACGGCCAGGAGGTTTCCAATCTTGGTTAGATAGTCTGTGTCTGAAACAGATTGTGGGAGTCTGGAGTCTCCATGGACAGCCGGTTTCTGGCGTGCATGGGAGAGGTCGTTTTGAGCTCTTGTGCTGTTTCCTCCGCTAAGGATCCAGAAAGCATTTGGCAGGGCACTTTCTACTGAAGAAAACTTTGGCCTGTGTGGTCGGTGACTATCTAAACTGGATGAAATCAGTCACAGGGCGGCCGCTGATGGTCGATTCCCACTGATACTTTTGCAATTAAATGCAAGGTCTCATCCATATGAGATAAGATATACTGGAGAGGTATTAATAATGCCTCGATGGTAAATTCAGATAATTAACCGCTCCTACTAAGACTTGTCCTGGTAGGCATCATCGTGCACCCTCCTCCCACCAAACACACCCGTATGAATTTAAAGAAATCCAACAAAAGGTGAGCATCACATCAATGTCTTCACCACAGAACTCCAGTATGAAGGAGCAATACCAGTTGGACGCAAGGAAAATATTCAAAGGGTAGTAGCCTGATCGCTCTGCCTCAATTGTCAGTCCACCATTTCCCTTTGCCTGCAAAGACACCGACGAAGTCAGTCCATTTTTAACACACATCCCCACCTTCCTTTCAGAAAATTTGAAAATTTTGACAATAAAGAATATTATTACATACCAGAAGGTGGCATAAATATGAGTGTCTAAGGGAGAGGAGTGGGGGAGAAAAGTGGGAGATGTGTTTTTGCTAACCTCTTAGTCTGGAAAAATGCCTTTAAAAATAAGAGAAGGGACCGAATTAGATAAGGGGAACCTCTATGTGCTAAATTTCACACATGATTGGTGTTAATGTTACTGATATTGATCTGATTCCAAATACACAATGCTCTTTGCCAGGGTCTGTGTGTTAATCAGCAAACCTGTGATCTACTCTTTGGGTGATGTAAATGAGATCTGAAGGCTCCTGATACCTTAATCCAGTCTCTGCAAGGATCCCTGGTTTTAGCCTGTCTGTTGGCGCCTACACACAATGCCATGATTGTCTCTGCTATCCCAAATCAGATGTGTGGCTTTCCCTGCATATCAAAGCTGAGATTTCCAGCAGAGCCCTTCACATTGTCCGCCTTGGGTTTGCCTGTTAACAGTGTTCTTGATGCAATTGACCCTGGCTGATCGTACTTGACTTTTCTAAGTAAACAAATACTTGCAAGTACGCAGTTTAATAAACAACTTCCGCTGCGACAACAAACATCTCAAAATTCATTTACTGCTCCATATTTATTTTTAGAATATAAAAACATACTTTTATATTAAATTTCACCAATAATTCTGTTTGGGATGCAAGTAGCTGAGAAAGTAGCCTTTTTAAGTACGGTACCACTGGCAACTTGTTAACATGAGTTTTTTTGTTGTTAAATCGGTTCCCCTGGGCACTCAAATTTTCCTTTATTCTTCTCTTCTAACTAAGGTGAGATTTGGTCACTCTGAATCGATTTTCCGGGAAAATGGCCCCACTGACCTTAATCAATTAGGATAGACCATATTCCCTTCACAACGACAGCCCATTTCTCCTAACTCCCTAAGACAATTACTGCTTCCGTAATTTAAAACATTTGGGAACTTGAGTGTTTTCCCCAAAGGAAAAATAAAAGTGAGTTAGATACGTTCCTTGAGTGTCAATCATTATTACGAAAGTGTAAATTACCTGGATTGGGGAAGCATTTGAAATCTGAAAAGCACAGTGATTAGGTTTACATTTCTTTCCCTCCCTCACACCCCTTTCCTGATTACCAATTAAGACTTTCCAATCTTCCAAATATTTGGGGAGATGGGAGCCTTCTTTACATTCTGCGCATTGACAAAGGGCAACAGTGTTTGCTTAAAAATGTTTATTTTACTTTGTACCACTGACTTCTCTGACAGGCAAAGGCTTACAGAAGCTGTGCTTTGCAGAAGAAATAAGCCTAAATCCAGTTTTTTTTTTTTCATTCTTCTTACTCTCCCCAACCCCACAAGGACTCTCCCTACCCCCTAGCAATCCCAGTATCCCCTCCTGATTTTCCTGCTCTATGGTAATCGTCTCCTTTCTCTCGATCTGTGCCTAGTTCTCCTTATGCTCATATACTACCAGGTTGTAGAAATTCTACCTTTATGACATCTGCCCTTCCTTTCTGTATGCATCCGGTTCCAGACATTATTGCTCACCCAAACCATTGCAGGAACCTTCCAAATAACTGGCCTTGAGTCCTATAACCACTGTAATCCATTCCAGATAGCACTGCCAAGTTAATTACCCTGAACTACAGCTCTCATTTCCCACCATGTCACTCCCCTGCTTACAAGACTTTAATGGCTCCCCATTGCCCATCCAATTAACTACTAATCAACACGGTACTCTAGGCTCTACCTCACTCATCACTGCCCTCTCACACCAAGGATGGCAAGTTGACCTCCTGGGGATGGGCAGGGTCTCCTGAGGTTGGATGCAAAGATGTGGGTTGAGATTGATTAATGCTGTCTCCCATGGGTGGAGGATAGGACGTGTGACTCTCATGCCAGTTTGAGTTTGCCAGTATGCTTTACATCCCTACATAATCTCTAGAATGCACGATGCACATGTGGTCAGGCCACATGTTTCTGCCTCCTCCCCCTCTTCCTCCTCTATTAGTCCTCATCACATGGCTGCCTCTTCTCCCTCAGTGCCCTTCCTGCCTTCCTGGTATACTGAAATCTACCTTTCTGTCAGGATACATTCACTTTGATGACTCTTCTGTGGTGCCTTCCTTGATTTACCCCAAACCAAATACAGTACTTTTCAACAGAGTGCTTTGCATCCTTCTAAGGAATTGATAAGTCCCATCTAGCTTGTGGTACAGCTGTTTTTGCATTTGCCTCAACCTCCCTAGTGGAAAATATATTTCTTACAAACAGGGATTATGCCCTTGCACATAGTAGGCACTCATTAGAGTTAGTGAATTTGGGGAATGCAAAAGATGAACTAATCATAAAACAGTGTGTCCACAGTGATTCCATTATATAACAAGAATGAAAACCTAAGCATTGCAACTTTCAATCACTTGAAATAAGCCTTTCCTTCCTGGGATAAAAGATTAGTTGACATGTATGGGCTGTTAAAATTTATATATGCAAAAAAGTTGACAGTTATTTTCTTGCATTTCTTGGAAGGAGAGAAAGAAGGAAAATGATGGAAATATACAGCAGAATTTCCTTGGGAGTATGGAACTTTCTACAACATGCATAAGAACAAAGAAGACAGAAAATTAAAACTGAGTGCCCCGACAACAAGGTTCCTTTTTTTTTTTTTTTTTCAAAAAAACCATGGAGTAGCTGAAGCTGGGCCATGTGCTGAAAATAGAAGAAACTAACTTGAAGGCAAATGCTGCACTGCTTTTTGGCATGACAGGGGCTTCTTCTGGCTTCAGGATTTGTATTCATGGGTGCCCACCAAGGAAAACCAGGATCAGAAGAACACTTTGTCAACATCGCAGTAGCTGTGAGAAGGTGAAGGGATAGGAGGGCCAAGTTAACTAGACACAGACTGGAAAAGAGGAAGATGGAAGCGTGGAGGGTCCACCCCACTCATGCCCACTGCATAGATGAGGACACTAAAGTGCAGACAGGTGACTTGCACGGCCACCCAATTCATCAGTTGCATTAATTTTATATTGGTTGCATGTTGAAATAGCAATGTTTGGATATATGGGGTTAAACGAAATACATTATACAAATACATTATGCATCTCTTTTTAACTTTTTCAACATTTGTCTACTAGACAATTTTACTATGTGGTTTATATTATATATATATAGTGGACAGGGTCCACAGAGAACTTCTCGGGCACTTAGTAGGTGTAATGACACACTGATAAGTGTAATTGTTAGGGTGTTGCTGGAGACATCCTGGGACCAGAGTTAACAATGAATGGATCTTGAGATTATAACGTTAAATGAAATATATTGGATACAGGTTAAACATTGCATGGTTTCTCTTACATGAGAAACCTTGAACAGAAATAATTTTAGAAACAAAATAAAGGCGAGATGATAGGACACAAAGAGGTAGACATTTTGGAGCTGAGGAGGGGGATCAAAGGAAGCGGGCAGAGGGAGGGAAATGGAGAAAGGGGATAAAAAATGATCAACCTACTAGATGGATAGATACTAGTTCCCCCAAACAAATACAATCATTACATATCAAAAATATATACCAATAAAATAAAATTTAAAAAGAATTTTAATTGTATTTTTGGTCCTTGTGAGGAGACCAGAGCTACATGCTAAGGAGAACAGAAAGAGACATGTGCCCTATAGAGAAGGTAACCTACAGTGAGTCACAGCACGACTAACTGGCATTATGTATCTTTCTCAGAAACATTCAGAAAGGAAGTTTGAACTGTGCTCAGACCTTCACAAAGCAACCAGTCATCTCCCTCTGGGTATGCAGAAAGAAGAGCTCTGGCCCGGGCTCTAATATTCCCCTCCACAGGTTCTGTAAGGAGATCTGCAGACTTGGAGAGGTACATTTGGAATGCAGGTATCGTCTTCGTGGCTTTGCCAAAGATCAGTTGACAACATTCGTACCTATTTCCTATTCTGTTTCACTGGTCTATTTGTTCTTTTGCAAACACCCATACTGTCTAGACTACTATAGTTTGGAAGTGGATTTTTTATTTCACTTAATCGCTATTAAATTGATGTTAAATAGCCACATGTGGTTAATGGTGACCACATTTGACGATATAGACCACGGACGTTTTGTTGTTTTGAACTTCTGAGCTACCCTTTCACAGAAATTCACTCATAGATTTTAGCTTCTATAAATATTTATTTTGTTTTAAAAATACATGAAAGACACTGTAGGGGATTTTAAGATGAATCGGGTAAATCATACCTTAAGATCTCAAACATCACCTGCCATGGAATGGGTACAAGTAAACAGCCTCAGAACAAGCCGGTGTTTGCTGTTTAGAGAAATCAGGGAAGCGTCCTTGGAAAGGAGGCATTTCACGTGTTGTTTTTCCTGGAGTCAGGAGTAAAGATAAAATTTGGGAAGCAGATGTAGGAAACATACCAGTGTTCCGCAAAGAGAGTTGAGGTTGCCGCTCTATTTGTATTCCCCAGGTGGACCTATTTTATTGCTGTACACAAACACCTTCCATTAAGGAAATACATAAGAATCTTCCTTTTCTAAGGCAATGTTGCAGAGGGAAAATGTCTCACACGTACAGACTTCTTCCCCCCAAATGAGTGGTTGTTCAAGTGTGGTCCCCAGGCCAGCAGCATCAGCATGACCAAGGGACTGGCAGGACCGCAGATCCTCGGAAGAGCAAGAAACTTTCCCAGGGGGATCCAGCAATCTGTTGCAGTGAGCCAGCGTGGTGATTTAGATGAATGCTCAAGTTTGAGAGCACTGTCCTAGATTCAAGACCCTCTGATTCATGAGTGCACAGGCGTGGACCCCATGGATTCTACAAGAGCGTTCTTTTTGTGAGCATAAGAACCACACCTCCATGCACCTCACAGTCTTTTCTGACTTAAGACTGTAGCACACCACGGAATTTCGACCCCAGGTAAGACTGTCCTCTAAGTCTACGTATCTCTCACCACTTGGGTGGTAGTCTCACAGAGAAGGCTTTTTGTTGTTGTTGTTCTTTTAGAAAAACTTGGATAAAGGTTAAATTTGAATATTTTCTAAAAAGAAGAAAAAGAAAAAAAATGCTGTCAAACTAGCCTGGGGCATCGATGATTCAGAACGCCAGCTCTGCCCTGGTGAAGACAGATATTTAGACGGAGGCCATGTGTGAAGCTGAGTAAGAAATCAGCAAAAATATTTTCTACTTAACAGATCAGAAGGGTGACAAAGATGGTAGCACTGTGCCAAAAAGCCAGAGCATGGTAGATATTATGGGACAAGCTTTCCTTTAGAGGAAGTTCTGACTCGTGACCCTCGAAGGCCAGCAGAAGTGTTCCTTTCTTGAACACTCGTTAAATACAGTTTCTCTGTTAGGCCTGTCAGGTACCTCTGAACACACAGCCAAACAAAGCACCCCCAGATTCGCTCCACTTACTGATATGAGCATTTTTTTCTCATTCTTGTATCCATGGGCGAGCTGGAGTTACCACGCTCGACTCCAGGTGCTGGTTGGTTTAGTTCTGCTCTGCCTGCCTCTCACTCCTCTAGGGACAGTGACTGACTGAGCAATGGTCTCCTTAGAGCCAACAGCAGCCACACAACAGAGGAAACCCATCCACCAAGCCGAGCTCAAACCTCTGCACACCTTAGGTTACTAACATCTTATTGGTCAAAACAAGTCACGTGGCTCAACCCAAAGTCAAGGGCCTGGGAAGTATATTCTGCCTGCCAAAAGACCACAGCAAAGGTGGGAGTAGGGAGAACTACCACGAGGGGAGTAAACAGTGGAGAGTAACACTTCAATCACCCTAGAGTCTTATCTCTACATCAGAGGATCGCAAGCTTGGCCGACGCTGCAATCACCTGGAAGATTTAAAATGTGCTCAGCCCTGGGCTCCACCCCCAGAGATTCCCGAGGGATTGGCTTTCGGTACAGCCCGGCTGGGCGTGGTAAACGCTGCCTAGGTGACTCTAAACTAGTCTGAGAATCACTGTTGTTCAACCAAATGCCATTGCCTAAACGAAGAGGATTTTGACCAATGCTTTGGGGAGGACCTTTGCCCATTCATTTTTGGAACTGGTTATCTTTTGAGACCTTTTTACAATTAAAACACGGCGCTGTATCAGATGCAATTTCAGTTCCCTCCAGTGAGCAGCTTCGGGTCAGACTAATAAACAGGTACCATCAGAGATTCTCTTACCATTGAATTCTAATGAATTGCTACTGATTCAATTTGTTACTTATCTATCCTTCAAGCAAAAATACTAGCGTGGGTGCTGTTAGCTGTCTCCCTTTCTGGAGAAGCCATGTTTAGGACTAGCGAATTCTGCCGTATCATCTGAGTGTCGGATCTGCTTTCTTAAGACGCAGGGCACTACACAGAAAGTGATCCCCCCTTTTTTTTTTCTTTTTATGTTGCCCTCTGACACTGAAAGTTATATAAATACATGGAAACTCTAAAGAACCTTATGATGATTCCTGAGGACCACATAAAAGTCTCTTCTAAGAGGTGGGGTGTTTTTTGCTATTTATTTTGGAAAAGAGATCCCTGAGGTTGTAAACTATGCTTCTTTTCTGCTACTTATGGGTTTCTTTCTGCATATTTTTAGTCCTAAAACTCTCATGTCATTTATTTCATCATTAATTTTATTTCACAGTTTTCCATTTGGGATCTTGTGAAACCTCTTACAACAGTGTGAAAACAAACATGTTGCATCACATCCCCTTTTATAATTTTCCTCTATATTAAGAAAAACAATGTTTTCACAAAGAGCCAATCTATGTTGTAGAAAATCCTTCCTGTTTTTCAGGGATCTTCGAGATACAGTGATCAACCTACACATTCCCAGTATGTTGTCTGGCTTGCAGACTAACTCATTTGTTGAAAAAAGAAGATAAATCATCAATTTGCATATTATTTCTCCCCTCAATTGATTGCTGGCTGTCAGAATGCTTGAGATTTTGAATAACCAATCAAATTATTAATTTTTGGATGAAACTCCATAATGCTGTGGCTAATTATCAATGCATATGCAGATTTGGGGGGAGCTCTATGTACAGCAACAAAAATATTATGAGAAGAAAAAAAATGCATCCACTGTGTACATGAGTCACTGAGAACATACTGGAAGCATTTATCAGAGTAGGAAGCACTATAGAGTCAATAACATTTCAGTTTGACACTTACTTCACATCCAAAAGTTAGATCCACAAATATTTTCTTCCTGGGGATATGTTGTCATAATAAAGGAAATAAATCCTTGGGTCTGCCCAGCTGTTACCCTTCACATTTATTCACGGTGACATGAACAAAAATGATACATGGATGTATCATTGTTCATCAACCACCTTTCTATTCCAGAGGCCAAAAGCAGAAGTCCTAGTATGGCTGCCAAAAAGCTGCGTGGCTTTGGAGAAGTCACTCAACATCTCTGGGTTTCCCCTTTCTTGTTGGATGGAGCAGATGATTTCCAGGGCCCCTGGGCAGTTCTGTTTCATTGTCTAAAGAGGACTTGGCACTACAAAAGACACAGCGTTGGAGGGAGTTGGGTAAAAGACATGGGTAAAAGCAGATGTTCAATGTGGAAGATGTTATGGGTGGAATGTTCTGGTGCTAAGGAAGTCTATTAGAAAATAAATAACACTGTGGACTTGGATTATAGGCAGTCTTGCAATGATAGGAGAAAACCAGCGAGTTCACAGGGGAACCAACTGAAGGAAGGGCCTGGGACCCCCGGCTCCTCCTAGTGCCCTGTTCCGTAGTGTCGGTCCAAGGTTACAGCCCCAAATTCACTGGCTGCTCTCCCCACTTGCTGGAAAAACAGTGTCTAAATCACATTGTATTGGTGTGTGCTAAACGATCTTTGGGGGCAGACACAGGCTATGGAAGGGGAGACAGAAGCATCCCGATGGATGTGAGCATGAAGGCAGCCAGTCTTTGACATTCACTGTCAGCCACACCATAGCCAGGTGAGTGTAAGGTCAGTGATCAGCCTTGTTCTTCACCGCTGGGCTGGACTGGAGTTAGTTTGGCCGTACTGACCTGGTGCGACTTGGCACCAGAGGGGATGTGTGCAGACTTGAGATCTGTGTCCTTGGGCTTCCTGGATTGTGGCCTCAGGGGCAAGAGTGAACAGGCCTTGAGCCTTACAAAGGAAGGCTTGCTAATGACACTGTCACATGAAGTCCTCAGGGCTAGGAACTACTTTACTATGTCACTGCTCACATAGAAATTTAGCCCAGACATGTTTGGGTCTGACCAGACCTCCAGAGTTCATATTCAGCAGACGTAAGCCCTCCACATAGGTCCATTTAATTCTAGGGACCACGTTTATGCAACACATTTTCTCTCAAATGCAAACAGTAATAAAATGAAAAACAAAAATGCAGCTGAAATCTGACTAGGGAAAAGAAGGAGGGAAATGAAAAAGAGGATAGAGAGTGGAAAGCGAAAAGAATTGAGAAGCCTGCATCTAAGTCCCAGGACTGCCATATAACCCACAATGTTTACATACTAAGAGCTACTGGGCACTTGCCTGTCCGGGCTGCACACCCATTCTTTGCACGTTACACATATGTCCCATATACCTGCACAGTGAGGCAGTTTCTGGTGCCACCCCCAGGTGAAGGCTGAGGAAAATGGACATAAGAGAAGACAAGTATGTGACCAAGAGTTTACAATTCTTGGCAGCAAAGCTATGTGACAGTGCCCTTCCCCAAAATGCACAGTGACACTGGCCCTGGCCACCGTGCTCACGCTGGGCCTGTGCAAGCCTGTGAATAAATCACTGCCTTTCTGGACATCGGCTTCCTTGTCAGCCAGACGAGTCCTTCCCAAAGCGTTAACTTGGGCTCAATCCGTGTAAGACAGCAAGACCAGGAAGGGCATGTGTTTATTAGGAAGGGACTGCAGGAGGAAGGGGACAGGGATGCAGGAGAAGAGGGAAAACAGTGGACAGGGAAGTAGCCTGCTTCCCTCCCCACATCAGGAAGCCTAGTGCTATCCGGGGGGCCCCTTCTACACAAGGGACCTGCCACACTGTGGTCAGCAGGGTTCCCGTGTGCATGTGTCAGGGGTGGGGCGCAGGGGACTGATCCCAGGGCTTTAACACTGAACTAAGTCCTCAGTCCCTGTGTAAAATTTTGAGTCAGGGCCTTGCGAAGTTGCCCTTGCTCAGCTCAAGCTTGCCATTCTGTCTCAGCCTCCCACGGTGCTGGGATTACAGGTGTGCACCATTGCCCCCGCCTAGCAGGACTCTCCCAAAGCAAAGGGCCCTAGCTTTCCGGGGATTGGCAGGTCTTAAAGAAATCGAGGTTCACGTCTTGTGCTCTGGAGATAGAAAATGGAAAAAGGTTTAAGTTCAGATTTTGCTCCAGCTGGTTCTGCGACTCGTGGTGAGTCCCTGTTTCTCTTGGACCTCGTTCCTCAGTCCACAGTGAAGGCTTCAGGAGCACACAGCTCCGATCTGCCCTTGTAGCCAGCGATTCCCCAGGAAACGCAAGCCCGGTGCCCTCGGAAGGTTTCACAGCGGGCTCATCCGGCTTAAGTCAAGGCAGCCCCAGTACCCTGCAGCGGAGGGCATTACATGTGCATAGCCATCAGCTGCTACATGGGCACTTGCTTATTCAGTTGTGTAACGCTGCAGTCACTCCTGCCCTCTGTAGCTCTTTTCAGAGATTTATGAGAGTGAAGATAGGCTGGGGATTTAGCACAGTGGTCAGAGTGCTTGCCATGCAGGCACAAGGCCCTGAGTTCGATCCCCAGCAAACCCCTGCCCAAAAAAAATGAGTTAAGGTAATGATGTTTACAATTTAAGCGTAGCAAGCGCATGCCAGAGATTTCACCGAGTACCAGGATAAGGATGTGACTACCTTGGCTTAGATTAGTCTTTGCTTAAGAAGGTAGCTGATGGGGCAGGTTGTGGTACATGGATGTACTAGGAGATACGCACAAGAATTAGGGTACTGGTTGACCCCATCCATCAAAGCCCTCATCTATCAGAATCCATCCATCAGCAAGTTCTGTCAGGGACAGAACGAGGGTTTGGAAGCCCAGGGCATGAGTTCGGATGGCTCATTCTGATATTCCCAGCAAGTCTTTCTCCACGGGAGACTTTGCCAGTCTCTGTTCTACTTCAAGGAAAACAAAACCCAGCTCAGAATGGGCCAAACAAGATGGTAACTTTGTTGTAATAGAAGAGGCACTATAGAATGATGGACCTGGGGTCAGCTAATTTCACAGAGGCCTCTTCATCTCTGTACTCCACATCCTCTGAATGCAGCTTGGGCCTTGTGCTACCTCCCTCATGGTGACAAGATGGTTGCAGCTGCTCTAGGTATCACATCTTACAGCAAAGGGTCATCTTGTCCTGACCTTATTGTTTTTAAGAGAGAAAAACAATTCCCAGAGACCCCTGAACAAGCTTTCATTTTTGACTGTCAGCCAGAACTGAGTCATAAGCCCAGTTCTGAACCAAGCAGTCCAAAGGGATTGGGAGTACCAGCATCAGCTTTGGCTGAGATGTATCCTGGATGGCTGGAAGGTCACCTTCCCTGGGGGGTGACGGTGCAAGCACAGCACAACTGGAGAGTAGTCCAGAACTCCCTCTCCTCCGATGAAAACAAGGGAAATAACCATTTTCCCCTTGTAGGACTGTACATTACAATCACACAGTAATGTTTTACATACTTAAAGCACCCACCCCTGTAACATACAGTCATTCCCTCAACAGAACACAGAGGTTCTCAAGTTGAGCAAGAGTCAGAGTCACTTGGAGGGCTCCTTCCGAAGTTACTGCACCCCAGAGCTCCCCCCACCCCCAGGAGGTCTGAGTGGGGTTTGCTCAGTCCCCAGCTGCTGCTGCGGGTGTGCAAAGACACCTGGAGAATCCCTGCTCGGGACTTGTGTGTTTCTTGTGTGTAAGGACCACTTGTCAGCCATGTTTAGCTCTGGCACTTCAGGACTTGCCACACACAGTAGATAGCAAACAATGAGAACAGCTAATGTTTCTTCTCCGCCAGCTCATTAAGCCTGTTCCAGTTAATCCTCAGTGTAACCTCAAGATAGAGGGGCGGTGAGTACCCCTGCTTTGCAGAAGGGGAAAGGGAGGTGTACAGGTATAAGGACCATCAACAGTGGTGCCCTGGTTTAAACTCGGATTCAGCTAAGCCAAGAACCTGTGCAATTGCCTACAACTTTATCTTGGATACTGTGGTTGCTAATGTTCAGTGAACAAGTGAACCTATGAATGTAAGATCATTAAGAAGGAAAAATAAAGCAGGTCTATGTGGATAAAGTAACAGAGAGAATGCAAAGCTAAGTCCGGGGCCTGCTTCCTGAGGATGGGGCTCGGGAAGAGCCCTTGACTTGTAGGATCCTGGGCAGAAAGTGGAAGCCAGCACAACAGGTGTCCCAGGAGGGAAGGTGCCCATGGGAAGTGATCCTAACTACTAGTAAAAGCTCACACATGCCTCCCTTGCTAACTGATCTTGGGGGCTGGGGATTTAGCTCAGTGGTTAGAGTGCTTGCCTTGCAAGCACAAGGCTCTGAGTTCAATCCCCAGCATCAAAAAAAAAGGATGCTAACTGACCTTGGGGGACCTTTCACAGATACAGCAGCCCAGCATAATATATGAGGGGGACACAAGAGCCACTGGGAGTCCTTGCTGTTCCCTTCGTCCACCTCAGTTGTGCGTGCGTGGCAGGGAGAATTCCAAGCAGGCCTCCTCCGATACACAGGAAGCTCTTTACAGACATGCAGACTCTCTCTCAGCCATGGGGGGACCATTTGGTAAATCGCTGCTGCGAAGCAGAGAATGGTACCCTGGTGGCCTCATAGACTGATTGTATCCCTAAAAGTGTTTAATTTATCTCTGGGGGAATTTTCACCCTGGGAAAATCTGGTTAAATGTACAAATGAATCTTCTAACCAGCCAAGATTAAAGATATAATGAAATCATAAAGCCAGAAGGCTGTCTCTGAGAGCAACAGGTCCACCCTCGTCCTGCACACACTCTCGACCATCTCAGCCAGGTGGAGGTCTCTGAAGATGGCAGCAGGGCCTCAGGAAGGAGCTTCCAGAATGCCATTCCACCCTTTGACCTTTTGGTTATTTCTGCTCATCTAACTTAAATCTCTTCGGCAGTAACTTGGGTTCATTTCACCCATTACAGCTCCCGGTGGAGATGGAGGACAGATGATCCGCAGCATCCTCTGAGTCAGACTTTGTGAAGCTTGATGACAGTCATTAAGCTCCCAGTGGGGTCTGAAGCCTCCGGGGTGAGGGCCCAGTTTAATATGATTCCTTCCCTCCCACCACGTAAAACAACTCCAGCAAGAATCACTGCACTGGACTTGGAGTAGGGTCTCCATTGGGAGAGACTCTGTTCCATACGCTGCAGTGGCCATCAACTGCCCAATGCCAAGAGGTCCTAATGACAATGCTAGCATCCGGCTGACAGTAACACACACTGCAGGTCAGCTATGGGGCTCTGCTCCCCACAGCCACCTTTTAAACCCTTCTGGCTCCTGCACCAGGGCAAGTCACCTGTGGGCTCTGACGGTTGGGCCCTGGGACTGACCCTCGTCACTTGTGTCCACACTGCATGGGCCAAAGCCAGTTGCAGGGACTCACCTAACTCAAGGTGGCAGGGAAGGCCAAGTCAAGCATACCACAAGAAGGGAACATGGCCAATACTTGTTAGAGTGACACCAGAGGTGACCACAGGCAAAGTCTTCTGTGGGAACTGCAAGGTGTTTTCCATCAGGTACCTGGTAGGACTCGCAGGAAAGTCCAGTGCGGATGTGTGTGTCTACAACAGGAAGATGAATCCCTTTTTCAAAATATTCTGTGCAAAATCACTATATTCATCTCACACAGTAGCACCATGTTCAAGGGGTAGTAGGGAGAAAGGAAGGTTCAGTGCTAACAGGCCAGAGCCTGTGAGGTATCCGGTCCTAGCTTCCAGGCTAAGAGTGCAAAAAGAGCAGGAGCTGGCCCTGACGTAAGACTGAAGAACTTGGGGTGCACGACTGAGACGGTCCCGTTAATAAGGCCACTGGATGGCATTATACTCTAATGGTTCGGGCACAGACTTTGGAATAAGAAAGGCCCAAATTTGTATTCCCAGGTCTTCTACTCACGTGTCCTCCACACGGCCTGTCTGTAATCACAGTGGCCTCCTGCACAGGGCTCACAAGAACCACGGCGGATAATCTGTGTGAAGACTGCACAGCACAGAGTAAACGCAGGGGTCAAAAACTGTGTTTTTTTTCCATGGGCCCCAGAGGGGACCTCTGTCTAAAGCACTATGGACAGTTTCCCGGAGAAAGTAGCTCCTGCCTCTTAGAGTTTGAAAGGAATAGCAGTTACTGAAGGGAAGAAGGAGGTAAAACCCTTCCCATCCTGCGGGGCATGGTAATGCACACCTCTAGTTCCAGCACTGCAGGAGGCTGAGGCAGGAGGATGACAGTTTTGATTCTAGCCTGGTCAACTCAGTGACTTAGTGAGACCCTGACTCAAAATCGAAAATTATAAAAAGGCTGAGGATGTAGCTCAGTATGAAGGCCCTGGATTCACTCTCCAGTATCAGAAAACAAACAAAAGCAACATTATCAATAAAGGTCCAGGTTCTTGGTCCAGGGTCTAAAATCAGAACCAGGGCTCAGCAGTATTGACACTTTCATTTTGCACTTGACAGCTACGTGATGTGTAACCACCTCTCCAAGCCTCCGTTTCCTGACCTCTTCTTTGCTGGCCTGTTCAAAGCATTGCATCCCAAGCCATGCTCGATCAGTTGTAGAGATGGTAAAGGCAAGATGCAGGAAGTGGAGGTGTGTGACGCTGGTGCTTTCCGTCTACACTACGTCTATACCAGTGACTCAGTTTTACAACAACATGGAGAGATGCTCCTCGCTGCCACTATTCTGTGCACAGTAAGTATAGGGAAAAAGCAGACTCATTGTCGGTGGTAGAGGACGAGACTAAGGAACAGAGCTGTGTTTTAGGTTATAAGTGGCAGGCTCTTTGGTAACAAAGAAAGGTACTTGACTTACGGTTCCCACTAAACATAAGAGGCTTTTGTTTGTGCCAGATGAAAATTAAGTAATTAGCAAGGAACGTTCACTTCCAACATCCTCGGCCAACCGCCTATTTCTCCATAAAGATGGGCCCCGGGGGAATGGAGAGGATGTAACAGCAATTAAATAAGAGCATGAAGCTTGCAGAGAACTGTCATGCAGGGCCAGAGCTGTGCTGGGATCCCTTCTAGAGGATTCCCGATGCCACATTCACACTGTGCTCCCAAGAAAAGGGCAGCCCACGATGGTGAGTGACCCCAGGCTGATTCACTCTTAAAAAATAAAAAAGAGAAGATTTCCTTCCCAAGAGCTATCTGTGATGGAGACATAGCTGAGAAATTACCGTGTCTCCTTTAGGTTTCTAAGTCATAGGCAAAGCCAAATACAAAAGATGGGACAGGAATATAACCAGTAAAACCTTGGTTTGTGAGCACAAAGTGTTCCAGAAACATGCATGGAATCCAGAGCATTTGCATATCAAAGCAAATTTCCTTATAAGAAACGAAGGAAATTCAGATGGTTCGGTCCACAACTCGAAGATATTCATACGAAAATGATTACAATACTGTAATATAATACAAAATAATAAAGAAAATATAAAGAAAAATAAGCAAATTAACCCATACTTACCTTTGAAAACCTTTGTGGCTGGCGTGAGGGAGACGAGAGAGAGGAGGGTTACTGTGTAGCAGGACTTTCACTATCGGTAACAGAATCACTGCTATCTATTGGCTCAATGGAATATTTTTCTTTTTGTGCAACTTTAACAAGGAAGCTACCCAGTGACACTTAATTTTGCCTCTTTTTGAGGATTTCGAGGAAATGTGACATTGCACTGTCGCTAAGCAGATTCATTGCCTGTAGAGCTATGGTCTTATTTGGGTGGTGCTTCTCTACAAATTTTGCACTGTTTCCCACATTTTACACATCTTCCTAATCTCATTTGAAATGAGAGACTCCTCCACCTTTTTCTGCTCCTCCTCTGCAGACGAGATCTCCTCCATAACCTCTTGCCCTTGGAACATGATCATCCACAATCCTAGAGAGAGACAGAGAGGAACCATTGGCTCAGTTGTGATGATGTGACATTTCGTGTCATGTACTACTCGTATTGCAGGCCATTGTTCGTTTATCGAGTTAAAATTTATTAGCAATGTTTGCTGGTCTTGAGGAACATTCACGGAACAAGTTACTCCTAACCCAAGGTTTCACTGTATGTCAAATTATCTATAAATGGAAATACATGTCTCATACAAACATTTATTATTTACTATGTTCTAGGTCCAGTGTCAAGTCTCGTGACTATAATGATGAATCACAAACCATCCCTGTGGTTCTACATAATTCAGGATCCAATTCCACTCAAATAACAGAAATCCAATCCAAACAATGCTTTATGCTAGTTAGAAATCAATTGTGTTTCTTGGGTTGCCAGCTCCAAGGGACCCAGGATGCTACTGCTTTGGTCTCTTTAACATGATACCATACAGTCCAATATGGCTGCTTTAGCTCCAGCCATTGTATCCACATCTAGTGAGCAACAAAGTAATGGCAAGGAAGAGCATGCCTTTTCCCTTTAAGGATGTTTCACAAAATCCAGATACTTCCTAGCTTCAAGGAAAGCTAATTATTCTGAGTGGTCATGTACCCACCTAAGAATTGAAAGCTTTGTTACTTAAGAGGAAAACAAGAAATGATCCTGAAGGATAATTAACAGCTTTGCCACAGGATTAAAAAGCTCACTTTTCTGCTTTTCTCTATTGTCTTATTTATAAGCAAATCACTGAAGTAGTACCACTCTCCTCCAAGAGGGAGAGAGAGCCCTGGGCGCGAGTGTGTTACAGGAAAAAATCGGTCTCCATTTTCTCCTTGCAGATTAATAACAGCTGAAAGTCTTGTACGAAAACCAGGACAGGAAGATATAAAAATATCAGAAGAATTTAAAAGATGTCCCTCTAGGAGATAATCGTTTAACCTCTTGGGGGAAAATAAATTTTTATCTCATGTTGAATATAAAGATGCATTCCACAAGGATGAAATGTTCAAGTTTTAACCAAAGCCATGAACACATTCTGCACTTAAATTTAAAATTTTACATATTTAATCTTGTGCTGGGGAGGACTATAAATTGATCTCTCTCTCTCTCTCTCTCTCTCTCTCTCACACACACACACACACATACACACACACACACAAATACAAGATACACTATAAGAGACAGCATATTAAAAATATATTTCCTAATAAGTGAAAAAACAAATAAAAATATATATCAACTACAAAGCAGATACAATATATATCGTGTATTATAGGGTAAAATGGCTCTTTTTTTAAATAAGGCTCTTAATGGAAGAAAAAGATGAATTCCAAATTGAAAAATGGCAAAAGCAATTTACAAAACCATTGGATTTAATTTACATAAATTGCAACACAATTCAGGCAAAAACAACAGATAGGAAAGGAAGAAAAAGGTCACAAAGAAAGGAATTTACTGCTTACTGTCCCTCAGAACAAGCCCAAAATCTAGATTGTGCGGGATTCAAGAGATGGGGACCTATCTCGGTTTCTATACTTTTATGACAATGTAAGAGATCTTTAGGAGCCCTCCGGACCCTAGTATTTGACTTTTTTTGCTTTAAGTGCTGATTTAAAACTCTAAACATCATGTACACCATTTCTTTACTCAGAGCTCAGAGTGAACTGGAAGACAGAATTTCTCAGCCGCTTCCCTGAGGGCCATGCAGCTAGGAGCGAAGTTCATCAGCCCGCGAGGTGTTTGAGAACCTTTGCTTGTTAACCAGGCAGGGGGCAGGTCGCTGGCAGAGTCCGGCAACAACTCAGTGAAACATTTTAAGTAGATAAACTTGCTAGTTGGCCATAGCTAAATACTTTTAATTGCGCATCTCATTGGAGAGGTGGGCGTGTAAACAAGTCAGGTCTTTTCAGGGATTCAGAGGGGAAAAAAGGGAATAAATTCTGTTAACCTAAGTTTGAAACCTGCGCTTAATTATGAGTTTCTGCAAATTTAGTTAAAGTGTTAATAACTAGTATACATATTTTTAAATGTTGGTTGGTTATGCACTACTAAACTTGCATCGATTATTCTGTCTTAGCCACTTTCAGATAATTAGATTACTTAATATTGGTTAAAATCCTTTTTCTTATGTCTCGTGTGTGTTACTGCTGTCAGTAAATGTTGCCATTATTCTTGTCACTAACCTGTTACATTCTCAGTGAACTGAAAGGGTCAATAATTCAGAAATTACTGCCTGAAGTATACGGGAGGTGATAAAATAGCATGATTCACAATAATGTGTAAAACGTGAATAGCGAGCTATTTCAGTGCAAAGAGAAAACAGGAATCCCTGTGTGCTGGGACATGCGTATCTACAAGTGCGATGCCTTTCCTGCACAGCCAAAAAAGAAAAAAGTGAGTGGGAGGAACTATAATGAATCTGAAAATTACATTTTATGGAGCTAGCCAGTCTTTGACTCTCAATCCTCAGTGTTTTGTCTGATACAAAGCTGCCAGATCATAGTACAAAACCATCAAATTAAAAAAAAAAAAAACCTCTTTCTAAATGGAGAGACATTGCGAGTAAATAAATTCATGTTTTCCATAATAAACACAAAATAATGTTTTCCAACACGAAATTAACAAACATTATTGCTAAAGGCAAAAGAGAGGTAAAAAGCACGGAAGCGTTATTTTTTCAAAGTCATGCCCTTCAAAAAGAACAAATGTCACTCCCGACAAGCTTAAGAAATGATCAGTAACAAATGTTACCCATAGAGAGAAAGGAGGGAAGCTACTGTGGAAAGCCCTTTCTCCAGGGACCGGCGGTTCCCGCGCGACAGGGCGACCCGCAGCCTGGACGGCAATCGCTCTCCTGTAGCCGGCCTTCGTGCTGGGGAAACTGAGGACGAGGTGTACACACACCGGGGCCCGGCGAGCTACGGCGCGTGAGTGAGGGAATGCTGGGGAGATCCTGCTGGTCACTGTGGAGTAAAATCCAGGAATTTCAGTAATGGCGTTTGGTGAACGATGTCTGCACCGGAAAAGGCAGTTGTAATAAATACCGACAGAGCAGCCGGCACATATACAGCAAGAAAAGACATCGCTACTCCACACGAAGATGTTTGGTCTGAACACCAAGTCACGGACTGGTTTATTCTAAAGGCAACTGGGAGCGAACGATGTTCTTTCCGATCCTGATGCAGTGCTGGAGCAGATACTGGTATCGACCTCTGTGAATACTGGGCGAACGGCAGACGTTGTGTGTACGCTTTTTCTGCTCACCCTGCTACAAAAGCAGCAGATCCAGGAAGGCTTTTCCACGCTGGTACAGCTTGCTCGGCACAAAGGGGTGTGCCCCGAAGTTTTTAAAAGCAAAGGAAAACTGCAAATATCCAAAGCAATACTGAAAAAGAAGAATATAATTAGAAGACTAACTCTACCCGACTTGAAAGCTTCCACTAAATTGTTGGTAATCACAACAGTGTGGTACTGGTATAAGGAATACAGAGAGGCGGGAAGCATTCAGAAAGCCCAGACACAGGCCCATTCTTACGTCATCTGTTAATTTTTTTGGCATAATGTTCACCACTATCAAGTGTACGATTTTGTGAAGCATACGGCTTTTTAGTACACTGCCAATGTTATGTCAGCATTACCTAATTCGGGACCATTTCCAACACTCCATAACAAGCCCTGTAACTGCCATGTTTCCCCTCAAATAAGACCTAGCAAGACAGTAACCGGTCTTGAAAACTAGCGATTAAAAACGCCAGCCCCAGTTAGCCCATCGTCGCCTTACCTGCCATCAATATTCTCTTGCTCAGTGGCTATTCTGTAAGGCAGGTAAGGCAAGGGCAGGCTGATTGGGGCTGGCATTTTTGATCTCTAGATTTCAAGGCTGATTATTTGGTGGCTGGGTCTTATTTTCAGGGAAATTGGGTGGAAATACTAATTACTTCATTCCCATTACCCCCATCCCCTAGCAACCATCAGTCTGGTTTCTAATCTCTAAATGTGGCTATGTTACACCTGTTGTATCAATGGACTCATACGGTATGTGGACTTTTGTGTCTGGCTTTTTTCAATTAGCATGATGTTTTCATATACCAGTATTTCTTCTTTCCCTTTTCATGGCTGAATAATATTCCACTATATAGCTATAGTATATCTGGTCGATTCATCCACCCAGTGATGGACCTGTGGATAATTTTATATCGTTTGTCTACTATGAATATGGTTCTATGAACACTTGTGTACAAGTCTTCATGCAGACATGTTTCCAGTCCTTAGGGTACATAACTAGGAGAGGAAATCTCGGCTCTTTATGATAGTTCTAAATTTAATTTTTGAGGAACTGCCAAGTGTTTTCCAGAGCAGCTGAACATTTGACATTCCCAGAAGCAATGTATGAAGATTCCAATTATCCAAATATGGTTAAAGTTATTATTTTCCACTTAAAAATAATATAGTGAGTGGGAAGCACTACGACACTGTGGTTTGATACCCACATCCCTGGTAGTTAATAATGTCAAGGGTCTCTTCACGAACCTATTGACCTATTTTATTGATTTTTTTCAAAGAACCAACTTTGTCAATTTTCTCTATTGTTTTTCCATTCTCTGTTTCGTTTATCCCTAATTTTATTTTACTCCTTCCTCTTGCCTTAGGTTTAGTTTGATCTGCTACTTCCTGAAGGTAGAAGGTTAGAGGATCGATTTGAGATCTTTATTAACACATATCTTTATAGTTATAAATGTCCCTCTGAGCACAGCTGTGTATGTTCTGGCACTGTGTGTTTGTTTTCATGTATCTTCAAGGGTTTTCTCATTTTTCTTACGGTTTCTTCTTTCACCATTTGGTTATTTCCAACTGTGCTATTTAATTTCCACATATTTGTGAATTCTCCAAATTTTCTTTTTTTCTTTCCCTCTCTCCCTTCCTTTCTCCCTTCCTTCCTTGTTTTTACATTTGTTGTTGTGGTACTGGGGACTGAAACCAGGTTCTTTACACTGAGCTACATCCCCAGCCCCTTTTTATTTTTTTATATTGAGACAACGTCTTGCCAAGTCACTAAGTTGTCTGGGCTGGACTCCAACTGTGACCCTCCTGCCTCAGCTTCCCAGAGTGCTGGGATTACAGGTGTGCACCACCACAGTCTCTTTTTTTTTTTTTAAAGACTAATTTCTAATTTAATTCCATTTTGGTGGCAGGACATATTTTATGTGATTTCAACAATTTAAATGTATTGAGACTAGTTTTATGGCTTTAAGAAATATTCCACCTAGAAAAATGTTCCTGTACATTAGAGATAAATGTACAAAGTCTTTCCAGCGAACGGTGACAGAGAAGCAAGGAGCCTCTCTCTCTCTCCCTAACATACACACAGAAGTTAATTCAAAGTGGAACATAATAAGCTTAGTGTAAAAGCACAAACCTTCAAACTTACAATAGAAAATACACAGTTATATTCTGGTGAATTGGAAGTAGAGGAAATTTTCTTAAACGAGACACGGTTTGCCGCTATTATAAAAGAAAAAAATGATATTCAGATATTAAAATTCATCAAATCAAAAAATTCTGTTCATCAGCAGACACTTAAGAAAATGAATAGACAAGTCATGGACTAGGGGAGAGACTCATAAAACATGTCTGGTGGAAACGTACCATTCGGGAGGATGTAATAAACTCCTACAATCCAAAGGTAAAAAGTCAAATCACTCAATATAAAGTGAGCGATTGTAATCTTTGTTCATATATTTAACGCTGGAAAATATTAAAAAGGCTAAAGTACCCATGAAAACGTGCTCAACCTCATCAAGTAAACAGAAATGAGAGCTCTGATGACACACACCACACACCCATGAAAATCTCTAAAATGAAAGGAAAAGAAAAGAAACCAACAACATCATGTGTGCATACGAAACAGCTGAGACCATCCGTCAACAGGAGAAGGGCTGAGTAAACTGTGGTGTGTGTGTGCACGATGTAAAACAGCACAGCAGAGTACAAGTGCGGATCCCCATACGGCCAGAGGACGGAGACCAATGCGTCCCGCTAAGCAGCGGTGCATAAGGAGCCATTAGATTCCATTTTCTAAGTTTGAATGTTTATGCTTCTACATTAAGCTTGGTATGCTGCACCTTGAATTAATTTTTGTACATATGTTGGAGAGGTAGAGGCTCCTTTCTTCTCCATATAGATTGTAATTGTTCTGTAGCCATCGGCTGGAAAGACTGCTTCTCTCTTGGATTGCTGTGTTATCACTGTCAAAACTCAATTGCGTATCTACAGAACACCCCATCCCACAACAGCAGAGCACACATTATTTTTCTAATGCACAGGAATATGCATTAGACCTTTCTTACTCTCTATGATTTCACTTACGTGAAGCTCTAGAACAGGCACAATTAATACAGAGTACAGAACAATTCAGAATAGGTTTGCTTCTAGAAGATGGGGTGGAGTCTGTTTGGAAACTTCCTTGGGTTTAGTTTTCTACATATTGATAGGAGTTCGGGTGACAGAATTGTTTAGGTTTGTCAAAACACACAGAATAGTACTCTTAAAAGTCTTGGAAGCAGCCTAAATGCCCAACTAATGAATGGCTAAAGAAGATGTGGTTTTCCTACACAATGGAGTACTACACTGCCATAAAGAAGGATAAACTAGAGTCATTTGTATGTAAATGGATGTTCCTTGAGAATATACTATTAAGTGAAATAAATCAGACACTCATGAGCACACATTGAATTGTTTCTCTGATATGAGAAACCATAACTGTAAATAAGGACAAAGTGGTGTAACAGATATTACATAAAAGGAAGATAATATACAAAGGAGAGGAGTACTAGAAAGAGGGAAGGGGGAAAAGCAGGAAGGGAAAAAAAACAGAAAGAAAGGGGAAAGGGAAATCATGGAGAATTGTGAATAAACCTGCTGTAAATAGGGATGGAGGGAACAGATGGGAGGGATGGGGAAGAGGGGGGAAAACCAAGAGACACCATGTACAGATACAAAACAAACATGATGAATGTGATCAATATATGTACAATGTACTAATACATGTTCTTGGTTAAAAAAAAATTTGTCCATTCATTGTAATTAAAAGCTACTTTTAACGGAGAACCATAAAAAGTTTTGAATCCTACCAATACAAACATTGAAATGTATCAAAGTGATGCATTTATGGTCGATGTAGAGGTAAATGGAGAGATGTATGATAAAGGAATAAAATGTTAACTGGAAGATCTAGGGAGTATATGAGTGTTGACAGTACAATCCTTTCAATTTTCACATGTGTTTAAATATTTTCATACAGCATGTTAAAAAACAAAAGTTTGAAAAAAAGAAATAAAATAATGACTTCTTTCAAAGAACACTTCGATGGTTTTAGGTGCTTAATCATGTGATATTTCTTAGTTTAAGTGTTTTGAATCAGATAAACTTATTATTTCAGTGTTTTACAGAAAATTTTTTAAATGTCAGGGATAGCGTGTTAGGATGTCTTACAAAGACCAAAGTACAGTGCAAGGAACATAATCACCAAAAATCTGATGTGTTCCATAATTTGATTTTCAACACTTATCAAAGAATGAGAAAAATAGGATGTGCAGAAATACTTTCCAGAATCAAATGACGTTGAGCAAAAGGGGCAACGTACTTCTGCAATCTGTCAGGTTGAAATATTCAAACTTCTGGCTTTTGCATGTGACATGCTGATGTGCTCTCTGACTTAGCATCGGACTGAACGGTGGCAGGGCTCTTCTGTGGAAAATATCTTCATAATTTCTACGTGCATGTCCAGAACCAATTGTCACAGCCCCCAAAACTTTGCTGCCCTTCTAGACAACCTGTGACTGCTAAGTTGGATTTTCTAATCTAGTGAATATAAAGAGCAAAGAGAGAGTGACTGGGGGGGAGAGCAGGGCCCATGGCTCAAGTCATCTGTCAGATATTAATATAGTCTTAGCCGAGGTTCCCTAGAAAACAGAGCCTGAGGCAGAGGATTACCTGTGAACATTTTATTGGGAGGTATAATCCTGGAGAATTAAGGGTAAGGGAAAAGGGGAATTGACTAAGAGAAGGCCAGAGATCAAACACAAGAGACTGCAGGACCGAGACAGTCAAATTCCACACCAGATATAGCTCAGCAGCTCATTCTTAAAGACATGTCACCATCAGGAGGGTACGGATGGTTTCAGAGCAGCCCTGGGAAGGGGGCACAAGGGAGGGCGTGGGGATTTATAATGTGTCTTCGGATTCCCTTTTGCCCTGCCCCTTCCTGTGTTTGGTGCCCACACAGAGGCTGGCCACTGTCTTTGTCATGGTTTGCAACTAAATGTCCCCACAAAGCCTCATGTGGTCAAAAAGGGGGCTTTCAGAGGTGGCTGAATCTAGAATGTGTGATGACTAAATCAGTCCACTGATGGGTTTGGCACCACCCTAATCCCGGCAGCCTGGATAAGATACAAGCAGCAGAAAGAAGCTGCTTAGGTCCCTTGCTTACCTTGCTGCCTTCTTCCTGTCTGCCTGCCACCCTGCCTTAGATCCAGCCGACTGTGAACTGAAACCTCTATGAACTGTAAGCCAAATAAAACTTTCCCCCTTCAACTTTGGGTGTTGGGTATTTTGTCTCGGCAACAAGGAAAAGTAACTAATACAGTCTTCTAAGTCACATCACTCAGGCCCTCCAGGCAACAATGGAGGAGCCAAAGACCCCAAGGTCCCACCAGGGCAGGTGCACAGGCATGAGGCACTTCCCATCGGCTGATGCTGCTCCTAGGGGCTCCTTAGGTGTGGACGCCGCAGCAGAGCTTTGGAATTTCCGCACGGAGTGGGCAGTGCTAGGGTAGCCTCAGCCAGGAGCTGAGCGAAGGGCCTCGGTAGCCTGCGCTGAGTGGACATGGGCAAGTTCAGGGTGAGCTCCAGTTTAGGTAAACTGGTGACAGGCTGCAAACAGGACACACTCCATACAAAGTTGACATAAAAAATTATCACTGAAGTTTTAGTGTAAGCATGTTAATACTTTATTATACTATTTCGATGAACCTTTAAAAATTTAACCTACAATTATCTTTATGTATGAAGAATAGCTGTTAAATGGTATTTAGGGGCTGAAATTTGAAGAAATGGAACTATCGACTGAAGTCCTTGGGGTTTCATATGGAAACATTTTAAAATCATATCATTTATTATATCGGAGGTATCACAAGGGAGTTTTTCTATTTTTTTAGTCACATGTATTTTATAACTGCTTCAAGAGAAACAAAGCCAACAATATGATAGTAACCAAAGTATTAAAATAAAACATGTAATCTTGCCAACAGTCTTCATTACTTTTCTCGTTGCTGAGACAAAATACCCAACACCCGAAGTTAAAGGAGGAAGGTTTATTTAGCACACAGTTTGCAGAGGTTTCAGTTGGTAATCAGCTAGATCCAAGGCAGGGTGGCAGGTAGACAGGCAGAAGGCAGCAAGGCAAACAAGGGACCCTAGCAGCTTCTTTCTGCCCCTTATATCTTATCCAGACCATCTGTCCTTAGGGTGGATAGCACTCCCACCCTTAACCCTCACATCACATCCTGATCCCAACAGAACTAAGCCAAACCAATGAGTGGACTAATCTAGCAATCATACACTCTAGCTCCAGCCACCTGTGAAAACGCCCCACCAGTGACTGCATGAGGCTTTGGGGAGACATCTAGACACAAACATAATACTGGTATTCCATAATAGTAGGAAAAAATGGTATTCATTAGCTCCTTTCTGATGTGTCCAGGGGTTAATTTATTTGTATTTATCTGGAGTGAAATTCACAATTTTTTTTCCACCTGATGGTTGATGTTTTTAATTTTTCAAGATCTCAGTTAACATCTCTTCCACATTGCTTTTCTACCACCCCATCTGTTCTTTATTACTTGAAATACACACGTATACACATCCCAATCTGTTATCTGTGACTCCTAAATTCTTTTCCACAGCTTCCTTCTCGTTATCTATTCTACAATCCAGGCAAATTCTTCAATATTCTCCTCCTAGTCATTAATTTTCTTTTTAACTTCGTCAGTCGGCGTGGTGCTTATTCTGCCTCGTGGGTTTTTCCCCTTTTGTAGCTACATTTTTTGTTTTCAGAATCTCTGCTCGGTTCTTGTAACGATGCTCTGTAACTTATTTTTTATGGTTGTGGCTATTTCATTTGTCTCTTTAAATATCTTAAATATATTTCTTTTGAAATCGTTTTGAGACTCCATTATGATATCTCCCTCCTCAAAGTTGAACTCTTCTGGTTGAGACGGCATCTGTCGCACCTGTTTCCCCAAGACCGGTGCAGTTCCTACAAGGTCATTCTGCACGAGGGAGCTGTCACACTCTTTCTCTGCGCGCCACCTTGTGAGTGTAGATGGGGTGGTTGGCTCCACCAGGGTCCCCGTGGCAGAGTATTCCGTTCAGAGACAGCTGTACCAAGCTCTGGTCCCATGAAACTGTATTTTTTTTTTTCCAGCACTGGGGATTGGACCCAGAGCCTTTGCACTGAGCTACATCTGTAGCCCTTTGTATTATTTCGAGACAGGGTCTTGTTAAATTGCCCAGGCTGGGCTCAAATCTGTGTTCCTCCTGCCTCAGCCTCCCAGAGTGCTAGTATTACAGGTGTGTGCCACCAAAGCTGGCCATAACGCTGTAAGTTTAATCACCCAGCCATCCAGCAAACAACACCACCCATGGATTCAGCCTCCAGGGATTGGGAGAGTCTTACCCCAGAACTCTGACACATAGGGAACAGAGAACCATTTCTTCCCAGGAGTGGGGGTGCTTGCTCCCTTTCTCTTGGGGTAAACTCTGGGCTACTTTTTTCTGCTTCTAATACGGAATCCAGGAGCACCACGGTTTCGGTGTCACTGACTTTGGGTGTTTTTGCTCTTCAGAAATGTTGGACCAATACTCTTTTCTTTTTCTTTTAAACCTTGAGACCATAATGTTAAGTGAAATAAAAGAGAGACAGCAACTTAAATACCACATGGCTCCTCTTACACGAGAAACCCAAAATATAAATAAAGAGCAAAATAAAAGATAACAGGAAACAGGAAAACAAACTTTGTTCAAATAGAAAGGGGATCAAGAGATGGAAGAAGGTGGCAGGGAAAAGGGAAAGGAAAAAATAGGAATTAAGATGTGTCATGTACCTGTACCAACTCCACACAAGGAATGTAATTATTTTGTAATGCAAACATGTGCTAACAAAAAATAAAAACTGAAAAAAATTATCTCAATAGAAAAAAATATATATATAGGGAGGTTCTGGGGATAGAACTCAGGGTCTTGTGCTTGCTAGGCAAACACTCCACTACTAAACACTCCACTACTAAATCCCCAAACCCAGAAATATATTATTAGCTGTTCTTTGCATTGGAGTGTGTGTATATATGTGTAGAGTCCTGTAATTCACACCTTAGAATATTAAGTGACATTCAAAACTATGGCAAAAAGAAGTATTTTTCAGATCTGAAACACATTAGCTTATTGTATATGTAATTTTTATTAAACATTTTCAAACATACATACTTTTTTCATACGAAGTTAACCTTTAAGTATTAAATCCAAAGGAGTTTATTAAGGCATGTATAAAATAATGCCCTTTGGGAAATTCATCACAGTACTACTTATGTGCAAACAAATGACCAAAAATAGAGGCACAATTAAATAAATTATGATACATGCACATGAAGAATTTCCACAGTTATTAAGTGTCATTATATAGACATATATTTTAACAAGAAAATATTTTTACTAAATACTAAGTGGAAAAGTTTCCAAAGTAGCTCATTCAGTATGAGCCTATATATAAAATTATATATTTGCTAGATGTAGATATAGTAAAATATTTACAGTAATAGCCTTAAAATGGCAGAAATACAGGTGATTTAAAATTCTTTTTGTGTTTTAACTTTGCTTTTACTTTCTTGCTTTGCATTTAGTAACTCTGAAGGTTCTCATGTTAGGCATTATATTCTCTAAATTTCCACTTCCTTATCTATTCAACCATAGTAAGTTCCCATCAGAGTACCACAGGTTTAAGTGAGAAGACTGATGCCCATCAAGCCTACAGGCAGTCAGAAGATAAAGGAGCCAACTTCCAAGAGGGATGATGGCGAATATTTAGTATACCCACCTGGACATCTAAGATGAGAAGTACAGTGCACCATGGGTTTAAGGATGCAAACATCATATGTTTTGATAGAGCAGAAAGAAAGCAGAAACAATGATAGAAGGGAGGAAAAAAGAAGATTGTAGAATAAGATAATTTATATAGCTTATAGATGTGAATCAAGTGATATCATTAAAATTGTAAGTAAAGACAGAATCCAAGATAGTATAAAAAGAAAGCAATAATACAGCATAATAAAAATATAGTCCCTTTGGACTACTTTAAATAAACTCAGTAAATACAACATAATATACCCAGAGTATCCAATAATTAAAATTGAGTTGACATGACAGGATTCAACAGCATTCATATTTACAAATATGAACAGTCTTCACTAGGAAAAGAAACAGATTTTCAAATTTGCATATAAAGTGACGCCAACTCTATCCTGTTCAAAAGAGATACTCTTAAATTAAGAAGTACAACAATAAAAAGATACTCTAGGTAAATGGAAACAGTCAGAAATCACAGCTTGTAATTTTGCTTCCTAAATAGTGTTCAAGGTGAAAAGCATTAAATGAAGAAGGATACTTTTTGGTGTTAAAGCCACATTCTGCAGTGAAGAGTTTACATATTTGAATATCTGTTTTGCTATAACAAAAAGTACAGGAAAGTGAGGAGGAATCGTCGGAAACACCACTAATTAAATGCTTTAAAGCAACCCATTGAGGGTGAAATGGGTCAGGCAGATAAAAATACAGAAAATGTCAAACTACATAACCAATAGCATAAATCTTTTACAGGTATATGTGCATAATGTTACACCCTAACAATAAAGAATATGGTATCTTCTCAAATGCATACAGAAATTTCACCCAAAATAATATCTTGCGGCACAAAGTAGGTTCCATGAGATAGAAATACTACAAACAGCACTCACTGATCACAGTGCAATTCAAACAGAAATTAAAAATTAAATACCCTTCCCACATCCTCCTTAACCATAAAAGAAACTACTACTAAAAGGGAGATAATATTCAAAAGAGAGGAGAACTAGAAAAGGAGAAGAGAGGAAAAGAAGGAAGGGAAAAGGAAAGAAAGGGGAAAGGGAAAAATGGAAAAATATTTAAAAAAATAAACCTGCTATAAATAGGGAAGGGGGAGCAGAAGGGACGGGTGGGAAAGAGGAGGGAAAACCGAGATACATCATGTACAGGTACAAAATAACCATTATGAATGTGATCACTATGTATACAACGTACTGATACATGTTCTTGATAAAAAATAAAAAATAAATTAAAAAAGAACCTACTACTTGATTAAAGGCAAAATAAAAGCAGGCACTACACAAATCCTGAAAGAGAACGACACTAAAACACTACATATTAAGAACAGAGGATACATTTACAGCAGTGGCAAAATGAAAATTCACAGCCCTAAACATCTATATCAATAAAAATGAAAACAATGAAAATAAATGGATTAAGTACCCAATGTAAGAGCTCTTGGTACAAAAGCAACAGCAACATAAAAGAAAATATAAGAAAGGAAATCATAATGATAAAAGCAGTAATTAATAAGATAGAGAACAAAAAATCAGTAGGTCAAATTTAAAAGTAAAGCAAAATCCTGATACTTTTTAAAAAAAATCAATAAATAGAAAAACTACCAGATCATCTAATCAATTAAAATGGATGAAAATTCAGATATATAAGAAATGACAAGATAACTATTGATACAGTTATCTTGCTTTTGAACAATCATGAATTTACTATCCCCACACAAGTAAATGTGAAAAAGTAGAGGAACTAGAAAATACATTAAGTGAATGTAGTTTAACAAACTTAATTCAGGAGTCACAGTGAGCATAAACAGACCAGTGTCCATAAAGGTAGAGAAGAAACAAAAAGACATCAAACAAATGCCCCCCAAAGAAGCAGGGGGCTCAGCTATTTTCACAGGAAGCTCCGTCTTCTCTCTTTAGGAGCTGGATATTGCCAAAACCCCAGAAACTGTTTCAAATTATAGAAAATTAAGCACATTTTCAAATGCTTTTTATGAAGCAAGTATAACAGTGATACTTAAACATGGTAAAGATAACACAGAGATATTTACAGATGACATCACTCCTAAATATTAATTTAAAAACCTCAAATATTTGCTAAACAGTTGCCTATTTCATATTAGGAAAGTGATTCACAATCACTGATTAGAATTCTTACTAGAAATGCAAGGATGGTTCAATATTAGAAACTCTATCAATATAATTCATCATAAAACCATATGACTATCTCCACAGATTTTTTTAATTAATAAAATTCAACATCTATTCCTAATAAAAACTCTCAAGAAAATACTAATGTATAAAGATGCCTATAAAACCCACGTTGATCACAATCCTGAAAGATACAATTCTGAATACCCAAATCCCAAATGTTCAAATCATGAAAGAGCAAAATCTCTTAGGTCTAAAATCCTAAAAGTCACATCCCCAAAATGTTAAAATCTAGAATGTTCAAATCCTGAAAGCCATTATCCTAAAAAATTTCAAGTTCCATGGGGAACCAAAGAAGGATCAGTAAGAGGTATAGAAAACTGAATTCTGGGGAAGGAACTGGCCACACCAAATAGCAACAACAGAAATTTCAGTTTAAAAATGCATCATTTATCTGCATTGTCATTCTTTCTAGCTGATGAAATTCCAGAGGCTTTTAATGAATTAAAGCCACATTTGCCTGAAGATGCCAGCGAAGTTACTGACTGGCTGAGAAATTGCTATGTGCCTGGTGGAATAAAAAGATGTTTACGCAATGGCATTGATGTCTGATCATCAGTATTATTTCTGCCAAATTTGTGGTCTGTGTATGCGTGCATGTGGAATAGATTTCTCACTACCAAAAACAACATAGAGCGTGGCACAGAAGAGGGGAAAATTTAATAGAATGCTCAGGCTGTTGTATATGGGATCACAGAAGAATTTTAAGAAGAGTGGTGCCACATAGAAAGTGATGTGAATGTGTTCTCTGAGGAAAGCTGCACCCTAAAAAAAAGCAGCTACTCATCATGATGAAAAGTTCCAAAATATAGTTAGTGAATGTGGAAGTTGGTCAGCTCTTATGGATTTCCTCTGTGATGTTGCCCATAATCTATCCCAGTAATTCACACTTTCATGTGTTGAATTTACTTTTTAGTGTTTTTTCTCTTTTTTAGTTTTTTTTCCCATTATTATAAGTTTTCAGCATTATCTGTGTAATTTACTGTGCTCTATATTTCATCTTTGCACCATTTCCAATACTGTAAATTTTGTAAAGATTTTCAGAGAATTCTAATTTGTTCCACGATTTTTTTTTTGCAAATTTGAGTCCATGAAAGTGTATCATTACAACCATGACTTGTGACTTCATGGGTTAGCTTTGTGTAGATGCATAAAAACAGTGTTTCAAGAAACCACTGTTTTTAAACTTCCTTATTAAATGAAGAGACATCCTTTTGTATATTCCCATTTGTGGAAGAACATTTCTCCACATACTCAGTGGAGCCCACAGCGATCTTTAATAAATCTCATCAAAAGACTGAGGTTGTCCCCCACGGTATTTCATATGACCAAGCTTAGTTTTTTGTATTGAAAATGATACATCTTCAGAGTGTATATAAAAATAAAAATAAGTGGTTTGTGGCAACAGTAAGGTTTTAGGTATTTTCCTGACTCGAGCAAGAAAATCTGCACATTGTACAACTGTTCGAGAACTAACCAGAATAATACTGATTCATACTTGCGATGCCTAAGAATTCTGCAATTTGAAAACTTCGTGCAGTTGATCCGAGATTTATAATTGAGAAGTGGTCTATAGCAGAACCACCCTGAACACTCTGAATCTCACCTGATCTCAGAAGCTAAGCAGGGTCAGGCCTGGTTAGCACTTGGATGGGAGAACAAAAGGTTTGATGTTCTGTAAAATCATGAGCGAAGAGATTCTCACATCACAGCATGTAAGGTTTCCAGGATAGTCTGCCACTTCCCCATCAGAAATACGGATTTGTATGTGGTCACTAAGCACATGAGTAGCTACCTACCCACAACATTTCCCAGGTCTGGGGCAAGAATATAAATGGAAGCCCACATATTTATCTCCAAATATTGAAAGAGAACAATCATGTCAGAAACACCTAAACTGTATATATTTTGACAAATGATGACAGAATTTAAAAATACATGGGAATTTATGGATTTTATATAAAAAAAGAAAATTATTGAAGACAGTTTCCTTACTGGACACGTCTAGGTGACCTTTTGAAGGCCTTTCTGTGATTGGAAGAGTAAGAAAACACTAAAACACATATTTTATAAATTATTATATATTGAATCCATAAAATTTATTTTTATAATCTGCACTTAAAGTCATTATGCATAATATACATGTATTATACATGTATATTATTCATTATGTACAATGTATAATCAAAATTTCAACTTAAATTATGTTCTGATAGTAGTGATATGAGAGATAAAAATTAAAATTATATTCAGTCATATAAAATTGGAACACATTTTACCAAAAATATGAATAAGGTTAACGTAAAAATGGAAACCAAAGAAGTCCTCTCGGGTGGCTCTCAGGGTGGCAAGTGCCTGCCTACCTCACACACCCCGACCAGAGTCCCGTGCCACCAGGCTGCTGCCTGCTCCTCCCCACCAGGAGGCCCCAGGGAACTCTGGGATGTGGGCTGCAGGCCTCGCTACTTGGTCTCCGTCAGCTGTCTTTGAAATGTTTCTTACCAGCCCCAGAAAAGCATGAAATCAGTTTAGCAGAGGGAAATAAACAGATGGACAGAGTCATTTATTTTGAGGAGAACTCTGTGCTGTTTGAATTAAAGTAATGAGCACTTTAAGATGCAGCGAATCTGTTTCTACATTTCATTTGAGTAATTCAAGATGTAAACAGAGCCTCACAGCAGATGAGCCGGACTAGTGCCTCCAGCTCCTGAATATTCTCCTAAAGGACTGCGGAAGGGAATCCGCCCCTCCCACAGGATGTCAGCAGATTAACAATGGTCACGATGCTACGAACAACAGTATCTTCTTATTGAGCCTCATTATGTGCAGGCGCAGTAAGGCGGTACGCGCTGGTCCGCATTACCTTTAGGCCTTCCCAGCTCTCTGCAAATCCCTACTTCGAGGTGAGGAAACCGAGTCTCAGAAAGGAGAGCTTGCAGTTGGTGCTGCTGGGACCTGAGCTCACACCCCTACACCCTGCAGCTCCACAGACTGAAGCGGCTCTGCTGCCATCCATTCTACACTTTAGCACGATTGCTGTGCTTTCCTTTGAATTTGGTTGCTTTGTTTCTGACATTATCCCTAAAGTACCAAGCGAAGCAGTGTCTGTATCCTAGCAGGAGCTCCAGCAGCTACTGGTGTGGGAGATTCAGCAAGTTCCCTGATACTTCCAGGTCTCACTTTCTCCATATCCCAAAGTGGGACAACACCCGCTCCCTGCCAAGAGTGGTGAAGGAGAAAGCTTTTTTTTTCTTGGTAGAATGATTCCTAGAACAAAAGAATAGTAATTATGTGACAAGCTATTCGAGTGGCAGTAATTGCAGCATAGCACAGTAGAGACTACTATAATATAGTATAGTGAGTAGATTAGCATAAAGACTAACACGGTAAACAGTGTTCTCTGCTTATTGACATTAAATTGCTGGAGAGTGAATTGTTTTTAAAATGCATATTTTAAAAACAGCTTCATTTATCAGACAACAGTACTCATGATCGAAACACCTTGTAAGAACTTATGTGCTCAGTATGCCTCACACTGCACAGTAAGAACAGGATCAGTAAGAGGAGAGAAGTTAAGAGAAGGTCTTGCATTCTCTTGAAGCCAAGTCTAAAGGTTTCCTCGCTTTCGGGACTGTCCTCGGGCTCCTACTGCCTCATCCTGGGCATTGAGGCTTCCCTCCTGCTCCACAGGGCTAAGGGTTCATTCTTAACCTCAACTGGTGCTGGGAAGAAAATGGGGGTATCACGTGGTGATGTGAAGTCCACCAAGTTATGTCACTGGGGTGCTGACTGCCAGATGCACCTCTGTATTCCTGTGACCTGGAGTAGTACAGGGGCAAGCAGGCACTAGATAAATGCTTGGTAAATTCATTGAGAATCTGGTGATAAAATCTTTGTATCTGCCAAATAGGTTATTAAAGTGCATTCGTTATTCACTTATTCATTCATTTGTGGCATTGAGGATTGAATCCAGGGCCTTTGTATTGAGATACACCCTGAGCCCTTTCTAATTTTTTTTTTCTTTTTTTGAGACACGGTCTTGCTAAGTCACTAAATTGCCCAGGCTGGGCTCAAACTTGCGATCCTCTTGCTTCGGCCTACCAGAATGCTGGGATTACAGGCATGCATCACCATGTCTGACTTTGAAGGGCATTTATTGATATGAGGTATTTGCTATTACTGCCAATGAATACCTATTAAGTAGAAAATATAATGCCATTTTCTTTTGTAAAGAAACATATTTAAGTACAGAGAAGCGTATACATGAATGTACATGGATAGGAAAACACCTAGGTAGCTGGATGAAATGGTGACAGGGATTATCTACATGGGCATGGTGAGATTTTAGATGTCTTTACATCTTATTTTATTATCTTTCTCTTAAATTAGATTTTATACATATAGGACTTCTAATAAAATGTATACTACTAGAAAGAAAAATATTCCTTTCCCTTATTGATGTCACACATTTCCATTATCCTGTGTTCCTGGCAACGGCAACAGGTGGCTGCATTATAACCTGTTGCTATCATTGCTGGTGTCCCCAAAATGCAGCGTGAGAGGACAGGGACTCTCTGTTCAGTGGTGAGCAGGTGGTACTCACTCCGGGGCTCGGAGGTTGGCTTTTCCCATCTGCCTGGGAGTGAGTGCTAGGCAGCCATAGTTTCAGATCTTACTCAGGGTGAGGCCTCAATAAATAGTAACTGGGTTTCCAGACTTGAACTGGCACGGCTCTCCAGTTACCACTACCCTCCAGAGAGAAGCCAATTAGTGGAGCAGTGTGGCAACTGAGACACGGACAGATTCAAGACTAACTGGTTAGGGGGATGTGGGTATGATTTTCACATCCATGAACCTACTTCCTCACTAGAAGAAGATCAGTATGTGTGATTTCTAAGTTCTTTCTTGGAATATTTTGGGATCCTTTTTCTGCCATGATGTCCCCTCAAGGTCTGACTTCTTTTTTTTTTTTTTTTTTTTTTTTTTTTTTTTTTTTTTTTTTTTTTGTGGTGCCGGGGATCGAACTCAGGCCCTTGTGCTTACAAGGCAAGCACTCTAATCACTGAGCTAAATCCCCAGCCCCAAGGTCTGACTTCTTAAAGCAAGAAAATCAGAACTGACCATTTTAAAGATGTGTGACTACCTCCATCCGAAGTCACTGCATTTAGGATCAGAAAGGGCCCGGGGACAGGCATTCGGAAGACCATCCTGGGCTACACGTGGAAACCCTTGACAAGAAAAGTTGCTCAAGGTAAACTGCTGCGAGGAACAAGAGAGTACGAAGCAAACGTTAACAGAGATTCACTCGGGGAGGAGGAATGATGGAGAAATCCAAAGCAAGGGGAGTTTGGACGTTGATTTCCTGGGATCTGATTTGTTCTGCTTTAACAGCTGCACATTCAGACTGGGGGACGCTTCTAGTTGTCAGCACAGGGGCTGACAACTAGAAGGCACCAGTCACCGCTGGCTGTGATTATTGAAGCTGGTGATCTCAACTAATTTTTTATTCACTTTCCACACTGACCATTTCACTCCTGCTTCCTTGCCGCTGCTGACTTTCTGCCCTCCCTTCCATTATTATCCTGCATCTAACGGCTTCCTCTTCTGTATCCACTTTTTGTTCCAAAGACAGCATTACAGCTGAAGACCAGGGGGATCCAAATGGTTAACCTGAGTGGAAAGTACACAGTGTCAATATTTAGAATGGTCCTATTTGACCGAGGCTGGTTTTTCCCTCCTACAGTAATTACTCTCTGTTTGGATTCTCAGTTTTCATAAAAGAAACTTGGCTGGCTAGCTATTACATATACCAAATGAAGCTTGTGTAAATGTTGAATAATGAATTAAAATGAAATTGCTGCTTGTGACAGGCCTTCCATGATTTAGTGTGGTTTTGGAGGCAACAATGGCTGTGTCTACTGCACCAGAGCAGCCGCAGTGCAACAACCTCATCATAGTTCCATTTGGCTGAAACGTGGAGAGAGCCCCAGGGACAAGCAGGCCTCTCCCAGCAGGAGCACCCCCTTCCTGTGCATCCAGACTGTATAGGTCTGGGCTCCAGGACCAGCTGCTGTCATGGAGACAGGCTCTTCGGAGTTGGTCGCCCGGACCGTAAATGATCTTGGGATATCTAGTGTCTAACAAAGAAGCTCTCAAACGTGCATTCGGCAAGGGATCGGTACAAAGCCACTTTAACCAAATTTACTCTGAGAGCCTCTAGGAGCCCCATATCCTGAAATTTGGTTCTCTTCAATAAGACTCAGCCAAATCTCAGTTGCAGGTAGGTAGGGTTGCCTGATTTAGCAAATACGGGGACAGGACACCCAGGAAAATTTGAATTTAAGATAAACAACCAATAATTTTTAGTACAAGTATGCCTCATGTTACCTTCTAAGTGCTCTTGGTGTTATTTATCTGAAATTCATATATATATATATAATTTTTTTTTCATAGGGGAATTGAACCCAGGGCTTTGCCTATGCTAGGCAGGTGCTCTACCACTAGGCTACATCCCCAGGCCCTGGAAATTCATATTTCACTGGGAATCCTACATTTTCTATGGAAGACGTAGTGGTAAGTGCTGGCCACTTTAATTGCTTAGCACTTTACTAATGACTGAGACAATGTCAAGGTCCGAAAGGACTTTCAGGATGGAGATTCTGGGGCTGCGTTTCAAGGCTGACTCATGCTGCAATTTTTAGGGTGGCGATATCAGTACCACCAGGGAGGTGGAAATGCAGAACCTCAAAATCTGTACTTTAGCAAGATCTCCAGGAGGTTCCTGCGCACAATGATGTTTGAGAAGCCCGGGTGCATGTGCAAAAGAGCAAGGAGTATATTAAACTGCTTTGCAACAGTAACTTTTTCACTGTAACTATGTATTCCATATTATTATTTTGTAAACTTTACATATGCATAGTATTATTTATTCATGCAAAAAAGAGAAATGTACAGATATCCAAGACAGCTTGATCTCCTCGTGAAGAATCAGTCCCTTGCTTGACCCTTTATTACACATGATCCTAATTCTCTCTTGCACTTTCCTACAGCTTTGCACATTCTTCTGTCCTTACAGGCAATACGGGGCCTGGCATCACTCTTACTTAGCAGGCGTTGTATCCTGTGGAATGCTCACAAGTTTAAAGACATCAAGCACAGTTGCAACACACAAAGTTATTTTTGCTATTGTTCCAGGAAGAGTGTCTTGCTCAGTGGTCCCACCCATCATATGCATATTTCTGTGATGCTTTACATGGCAATTCTGCATTTTACAAATGAGAAGACTAATGCCTGGGTGTTTGAGTGACTTGTAAAATTTAAAGGTAGGATTCCAATCTATGAATACCTGACCCCAAACCTTAGGCTTGTGTCCATTCCCTTCATCAAAGTGGTGACTGTTAACAAAGTGAAATATTTTTAAACTTTTTGAAACCTTTTGGAAATTTCAGGTCAAACAAACTTTGTTTCAGCTATCTAGATGTTTTAGACAGCGGGTTTCGCTCTGTCTTTGGGCTTGGTTTTTGGCGCTGAGGAGTATTAACTTGCTAATGGCCTTTATGTCACACTTTAGTGCGCATATATAAAGATGGGTCTCATTCTTGGCCTAAAATTTTCCATTCTCTTTACCTGTCTCAATTTCAGTCCCCCTCCTTTAAGGCAAGCCAAGGACTTCCTCCTTGTTCTCAGCCTCAAAGATTTTCCCGTACTACCCTAGCTCACAGAGATCTCCAGCCTCATCCTCTTTTCCCAATTCCTTGTTCATATTACTTCTGCCTTTGGTATTTCCCTATGCCACCCCTACAATGGAATGTCAAAAACAAACAAACAAAAAAAACCCCAGAAAAACCTACTGAAATATTATGCATTAGTCCAGTTTGAAAAGCGTAGATCTCTTTAACATGTCCTACATCTCCCAAATCCAGCTCTTCTCTTATGTCCCAAAGATTTCCTAGGACACATGGAGAACACAGGTTGGGGGCTGGGGGATCTGTGCCACTAGTATCTTTGTCTCAATCTGTGGTTCTTCCCACCTGTGTCTTCCCTGCTTCATGAAGGATCCTGGATCATTATGGCCCTATAGCACGTGAATCCCAAGATGAGGCTCATGTATTTCTGGGTACCAAAGGGTAAAGGCTAATCCCAAAGAACCTAGAATTATAGATATTTTTTACTTCTGTGCATTTTCCCATGATTCATAGGTAGCATAGTGCCTTCAAGATAAAATATGTTTAATCACTTTTATACACATTAATTGACTGCTGTATGGCATTAAGTGGACTATTTTAATCTTGTTAGCTGAAAGACTTTTATTCAAATTTTATAAATCGATCGTACTGTTTATGATAACATGCTATCAGGGAATAATCTTTTTAAAATTTAGAAATAGCAAAAATGAGAGCAACCTGCATGTAGAGAGCAAAATAGACACCACCAAATCTATAGGGAATAGTGCTTCTTTGGGAACAAACACGAAGCACAGGCAATGTATTATACACATTTGAATTCCAGCTTGGACTTTTTGTTCGGATACTCTCCTTAAGCATTTAAAAGTTTCTAAGGACACACAATTAAACCCAATAAGCAAGGTAACCACTATAACGAAAACATTGCTGAAAATTTTGATAGACATATGGATTGGTGTCCTGGTTGCAAAACAGAAAACCGTCACATAGAAGATTGTGGCTTCTTTAATGTCTACGTGGGACAATTAGAATGTTCATTCATTCATTCACCAAATACTCATCGATGAACTTATAAATGTGAGGAACTCTGCTCTATACAAGCAGTTATGCTTTAGCGCAGTATCTGCGTTCCCTAAAATTTTACATTCTGAAAAATCATGCACTTCGAAATAACAAGACTTCAAGGAATGATAAGACTGGGATAAATCACTCAAAACCTAAGCCATTTTGGAACCAGGGCATGAATATGACTAACAAAAAACAATGATGGTTCTAGAAGAAATATTAACATAGTTAAAACGATCCATTAAATTTCTAAGATGGAGATAATCTACTAAATATTTACTAAATACTGTGACTGTTTATTGAATAAACAGACTTTTCAAGTGACGGTTGCTCAGTCAATGTGGATGTGAGGGAGGGTGGAGACGGAGCCACAGCGATGGAGGACCGTGTGCTACAGCACTTGCAAACAAAACTCGGAGATGAGGTCAAGACAAACAGTCAAGTTTAGGTTTTCCCCACAATGGACCTTGAGATCAAGGTTTCAGAGAAAACAGTTTCTTAGGCCATAATCCCAGAAAGCACCATGATGGGTACAAGAGGTAAAGTCCTCTCACCTTAGGAAGTGAGATCAATAAACAGACCACCACTGTGGGCACCTGGGACTCAGCCGTGGGACCCCATCAGGTGGCAGATCAGTCCTGGGCATGTGCTCCTTGGCACTTCCTATCCTAGGCACAGGCAGAGCACTGTGTCCCGGAAGCTAATGAGCACTTTCAGTCAGAGAGGTACAGAAAGTGAAAGGTCCTGGAACGTTCTGAGGGTGGCCTCAGGAGAAGGGAGGCTGGGAGCAGCCGGGTGGGAAACCTACATGGTCTCTTAGTGTGCACCTGGAGATGGTGTACAGGGAACCAATGGGTCCTGCGTTGGTCACTGTGTTCATTCACAACACCTGTCATGTAGTGGACAAGACAGTAGAGTCTTTGAAATCCACAGACTGCCTGTGAACTGATGAAACTTCCACAGCACACTGACACTGCATCCTTATTTACGAACTGGGCCTGACAGTAATTTGCCTTCCAGCATCCATGTGTTATAAAAGAACTGGGGATCCACCTTTGAATAAGATACTGAAGAGTTCCTGACCATAAGAAACCCTCAACCTAGTGAAGGAGCATTTTAGAGTTCAGTGAAATGAGAGGTACGGCGGAGTATGTCAGAGGAGAAACCCTGCACCCCAGAGGGATCAGGGGGATTAGAAGATCAGGGGAGACACTGAGGGTGAGCAACAGGTCAATGCTGGGGGACAGAAGAGAAGCCTAGGGAAGGAAATGCATGAGGATCTGGGGAAAATTCTCCCGGTGAAGACATTGCCCCCAGTCCTGCAGGTCACTAAGGGTGCCTGGACTTAGAAGGTTTAATGTAAGAAGACAGAGAAGATGAAGACTCAGGATACTTAAGTCCTCGGAGAAAACGCTGAAGCCTTAAGGTGGGGACCCCGCTGGGTCCTTGCATCATGCAGCGTCTACCTGGCTACAAGCAGTAGATAAATAATAAATGCCAGTCCCTTCTGTCTCCGGGATCGGCGTCCTGCCTTGACCTTGCTTATCAGATCAGGTAGGAGACCGAGGGCCTCCTGACCACATGTGGTCATTACATTTCCCATGGCATTTTTCACAAGAGGCCCGGGCTGCTTCCCTGGCCGTCCTCCAGGTAGGTAATTATCTTGCCTCCTGTTCTAACTCCTCCGTGGTTTCAGTTGTAGGGAAGAGCGCTCTCCTTCCTCCCCACGTGATGGGCTGCTGGTGCCGAAAGGTTTCATTCCAGAAATCTGTTACCTTCTGCCCCGGAGCTTGGCTGGCATTCAGGGTGGGAAAGGATGTTTGAGGACATCTTGGCTTGGTCTACACTTACCGAGACAAGTAGAGAATTGGGACTAATGTCCTGATCAATTGAGCACCAAATGTAATTTTTCCCCATATGACCTCATTTTCAAAAAAATATAAAATCCTGAATGGTTCAGGAAACAGAAAAAAGTTCCCAATTCAAAATTACTGACATAAAATCTATATCCTGTAGCTCATCACAAGAGCATGCTGTTTTGGCAAAGCAGCCGGTAATCATGATGGTCAAATTTTCTGAAATGACACAGTCTGTGAGATGAGACTGTCCTGGAAAATTTGTCTATCTCAAGGTTGAGGACCCCTTATGCAAATGCTCAGGACCAAAAGTGCCTGAGAGTTCAGATGTTTTGGATTTGGGAATATTTGCATATATATAATGAGGTATCTTGGGGAGGACACCCAACTCCAAACAGAAAATTCATGTACGTGTCTCACACACCTCTTATACAATCTTTTACAATATTTTATACAGCTTTTTTTTTTTTTTTTTTTTTTTTTTACTGTGCCTGCGTTACAATTGTGACCCATCATATGAGGTCAAGTGTCAAGGTTTTCACTTGTGGTGGTACGTTGGCACTAAAGTGTTCTGTGGATTTTGGATTTTGGTGCTACGAATGTCCCATTTGTATATCTAGCATCTACCTATGCAGATCTACCCACCTGCCCACCTGTTATCATTGCTCCACAATCCTCGGTCTTCTATACCAAGCACCTTCAGCTGTCAGGATGCAGCCGTCAACACTGCTGTTTCCAGCAGTCAGTCAGTCAGTGAAGCGTTTCTGAGCACTCACAGTTGCACGGCCACAGAAAATGGGAGACATAAAAATGCTTAATGATTGTCGTTCTCTGGCCTCTATCCACTTCCGCTATATCAAAGCATAGCAGGACCTTTTCTGAAAACAGGCCTGAGTTTAAATTCTAGCACTGTTCCCTCCTTCTGTGACCCTGAGCTAGCTGGTGAACCTTATCAATCCAGAGTTTCTTCAGCTATAAAATGCAGTCATAATATTGGTAATTATCAAGTATTATAATAGATATCATACAATATTGAAGTTCAAGTGCACAGCGTTTGGTACATACTACCCTCCATAAGTGTTTGCGGTCATTACTGTAAGAAAGGTCCCCAATGGGACAAGCCTAGTCCTACTGTCAGGTTGTCCTGCAGCGCGCAGAGAAGCGTTGTCTCTATAAACATGTGAGACGAGGGTTAAGAACATTGGCTTCGTGGCCAGAAGCACCTGGGCTAGAATCCCAGCTCCTTTACTTGTAGTTCTGTGGTCGTAGACACATGAAATGACCTCTCTGATTCTTGGTTTCCAAGTGGTTAAAACAAGATATTGTAGGATATATCACAATTACTACATACAGCATCATGTGAAACTTGCCACATAGGAAAGACTGAATATGTCATTACTATTAGTGATAATGAAAAGAAAGCATTGGACAATCTTAAGAGTCACTTACAGTACAGCTCCTTGTAATCTTTATTAGCTTAAAATATCTATGATGCAATATTTATCAAAGGCTCAGTTTGAAGCTACTGTCAGGATGTCGTGAGGGGTGGCAAACCTTCCACATCAGCCACCGGATAGTTTGGATCAATTTAACACAGAATGGACTTGTGCACACTGACTTATCTTTGGCACTGTGCCTTTAGCTGGCATGGGAGCACAGGGCTTAGTATTTACACGAAACTCACAGTTGGGTTTAGGCAGGAACACTGTAGAAATCAAGACCTCTCCTCTCAACAGTCTTTCTGCCTAGAAGACAGATCTTTTCTACTTCAGTTCCTTGAAAGCCATGCACTACTTTCCTGGCTAAATCTATACATTCTTAAATTTTTCATTCTGAAATAATCATAGTTACACAGCAACCTGTAAAGACCATACAGGAAATTCCCACGTACCTGCACCCAACTTCCCCCAAAGGCCACTCCCCAGGTAACTAGAACACAGAATCAAAGCATCACTTTCATAAACTTGGCCAAAACAGACAGCACACCTAACTGATACTAACCTTAACTTTCTTACTATCTTCTCTTGGCTCTGCTTTCTTCTTCAGTCGGTATTGTCAGTTTTTCGCACTATGTGTATGATAACAGCCTCAAATCCTTTTAGACACAAGTTTGGGAATAAATTAACAAGTTGTGGTATCAATAGTTCTTAGTGGTTTTACTATTGTTCAAGTAGAGTCAATCACAGCCAGAAAAAAGCCTAAATTCACAACATCTCCTCTAAATTATACAGGCTGCGACCAGAGCATTTTGGCATAATGAAATATGCATTGCCTGAAGACAGTTCCTTAGTTGACTAACATGTAGGTTCTTCAATTATAAAATTAGAATGACATTAACTATACTAATGATAGTTATAATAGGTATTAGCTTTTGAATGTATATAATATACCAGTCTATAGGGTATTTTATGTACATATTTAATCCCTCACAATTATCCTACAGTTAAACACTGTCTAGACACATTCAAGTCTCAGAATAAATTTATTATGCAACTACTTATCCATTGTACAGAGAAGGAGATGGAAAATCAGGCAGGTTTTTTGCCCAAGGTTACATAGCAAATAGGTACCAGATGACCAAACCCAGAACCACATCCACTAGAACTCTTGGAACCACACCCACAATTTTATTGGTGATTTAGTTTCAGCACAGTGACATCGTGTGTGACATGCTGTGAGAACTTGACTTTGGTTTTGAAGGATTGCTTTTTTTAAATGATAACTTCTTGCAAAATAAAACTGTAAGGGATTTACACTGTATTTAATGTTGGTATATTTCAGTATGATTGTAAGACTAATTTGTTAATATTAGGGATCTGACAATTATTTTCTTACAATGGTGAAGTTGATATGTTTGGCAGATGTTGATACAGAGAATTTTTGATCTTTTATCTGTTTCATCCCAGACTGACAGGACTTACAACTATTGAGAGCAACGTGAGAACCCCCGGGGATGGGCTGGAGAAGGAGGGATTTGAACCAGCTTTGAAAACTGCAGAATTCAGAATGTGCGTGCCACCCACCACCCAGGTGATTTTACTTTTTCAAATTAATTGTTTTAGCACCATTATTTCTTTTATCATTCAACACGGTTGCAAGGCACTGAGAAAAAAATACACAAACTCACTGAAAAATCTCTGAAGCACTTGGTACTATTTCTTACCTCATTAAGAATGATGACACGCCTTACTCTGCTCACTGAAATTCTGAATCACCACGATAGGAAGTTACTAATGGTGAAATCATTTACGAAAAAACAAAAACAGAAACAAATTATTTACGAACACCAGTGTCCACAGGAAGCCTGCTTTTTCTTATAATCCAACACCTATCCCCCTTGCATTGAAGGCAAAAGTGTAATGTGAAGAGAAGCTTCCAGATCTATCCACTTCTTTTCAATACTTGATGTAATTCACACATCATTCAGTTCACTCATTTAAGCAGAAAATCTAAAGGTTTTTAGTTTGTTCACAGAGTTATGCAACCATTATCATGATCAATTTTAGAATTTTCATCATCCAAAAAACACCTCCTTAGCCAGTAACAGTCATCCCTACTTCTCCCCATTACTACTTCTCTTTTGCCCTCACTGTCCCAGCTCAAAGCAATCACTTATCTACTTTCTATCTCTATGTTTGCCTATTCTAGAGATTTTTCTTACATTTCTTCTATCCAACTGCAACAACACCTCTGATCGACACCTCCCCTGCTGTCTCCTAACCTTCCCATTCTCTGGTAACCATTATTCTGCTCTTTACGAAGAGATCCACTTTTTGGATTCCATATACGAAATTCTACGCTATTCGTCTTTCTCTGCTTGGCTTATTTTGTTTACTATTCACTTCTCCGGATTCACCTTATGCTGAACCAGTGGTGAAAGTGGGCATCCTTGTCTTGTTCTCAACTTTTCCCAGTTCCGCATGTTAGATGTGAGTTCGTCACATGTGGCCTTTATTGTGTTAATTTCTTTTACATCTAACTTTTGAGAAGTTTACTTATTATAAAAGGAGGTTGAGTTTTGCAAGTATTTGGTTTTGAAACTACTGACATGCTCGCATGAATTTCTCTTTCATTCTGTGGCTTCACATTGTTTTGTGTCGCCTGGGTGGCTAGAAGAGCGTCCTTCATTCTGTGTGGCTCCAGGAGGAGCGCCTCAAAAACTGGAAGCTTGGTCAGAAAGGGGGGAAATTTTCCAAGTAGAAGAGGACTTGTCTTCTATCAAAAAATAAAATTCCTAGAAGTAGACATGGGGGAGAAAGCTCTTTTGCTAGTGAGGTACCAGGGACGCCAGAGTGAACGAGTGGAACACACTGAGGCCCCTCTCCAAAATGGCTGACAGGGCAAAGGTGCTAATGTGGGAGAATGAACCAAAACTGGAATCAGAATCAAAACCAGCCCCACATGCTGGATGGCTCTGGATAGAGATGAGGAGTTTGGATGTGAAATAATGGGGAGACATTGCGTATATGTGGAGACTGGGGTGAAATAAATGGTGTTTTCATATCAATGAGGGGAATGATCAGAAGGGACGACTTGCTGCGCTGAGGAGAGCATCGGTTGGGCTTACCAGATTGGAGCAGAAGTGACCAAGACAGCTGGTGACCATGTTCCTCCATTCCCTAGGCAACGGGGACTCTGACATTCCCAGAAAGAATTCACTTACAGACAGCAGTGAACTCAAATTAGTTATGGCTAGGTCCTCAGCTCGCCTGGTGGCTGCCCGCATTTTGGTGAAATTCATAAATACGATGGGGAGTTTTGAATCTTGCTCCCTTTTCCCGCTGGCAAAGCTTGTGTCTATGATATCCCACTGGGACCCCCAAAACCACGTCGTGTCTCCACAAGTGTATTTTTGACAATACTGGGCAATAGTCTGTTCCGAAAGACTCTGCCCAGGAGAGCTACTGCAATCAACTTTCTCACTTTGGGTTTCTATCGTAAAGAACTTGTCAGAAGGGCTCATGCAGAGAATTCAATTTATATCATCCAAACAGGTGAAATGCAAAATGTACCTCGATAGCTCCTGGGGTTGGTAGCAGTCACCATGTTTACCTCCCCTGTTTTCTGGTTTTGAGGGCAAATTAATTAAAATGCATACATTACAATTTAAAAAAAACCATTTACAACAAACATCACAGAAAAGTAGCAATTAGTTAACATATTATTTAAGACTTTACTGCACTTCAGCTATCAAGGGCAATCGTTCCTTCTGAGTAAGATATTTTTATCCATTATTAAAAGCTTAAGTGTCTACCAGTAACTGAAAATATGTTTGGATTTGCTTGAATTCTACTCTAGGGAGCAATACCCTGACAATATTTCTTGACAAATACCTCAAATTATGGCATGGGGTCTAAAGCTAAATACATTAACTTTGCAACAAATACAGAACCAGCCCACAGATCGTGCTATGGATTCTTTGCTGTCTATTGATTCATCCATAATTTTCAAGGTTCTGTTCTCTTTAGAGCTCTGTGTTTGTAGCTGTAGGGAAGCTGAAATGTAGTTTTTACCCGCTAGGGGTTTTGACTCTTCTCTTTGATGCTGTAGATAAGTAGTCATTAATAATAACAACAAAAGTAATAATTACGTGTTTAAAGACACTTTTAAAAATGTAAGAACTTTCACTTATGTAATTTGATCTTTTAATCTTCCATTTAGTAGTCAAGGAGAGCCTCTGAAATAAGAAGCAGAGAGCAGACAGACAGGACTCGCTACAGCAAATGAAGGAAAAGACATTTAATCCAGAGAGATTCAATAACTTAGTCAGAGTCACAAAATTAGTGGTAGAACTAGAATAAGAAGTGAACTTCCAGACACATAATAAAGTTCTTTGACTTCCTACTGTCTGGACTTTTAGTTCTTGAATCTTATTACCTCCCATATACTGTAGCAGAAATAGCTTTGAATAAGAGGATTTGGAATGTAAGACTCTTCCAGGCTGGAATAACACATTTTCTAAATTTCAAAAAATTTTCTGGCTTTTTAGCACAAATTGAGATGGGTGTGTCAAGATAATCCTTGACATCAGTTTTGCATTCCAAACAAGATAAATTGTGAATTTATCTTTAAAATTTAAAAAAAAATATGTAACTAAAGATGAAAGTGAGAAATACACAGATGCTAGGAATGAGGAACTAAAATTACAACAGACAGGTGCCATGGGAGGGGGACAACATGCCTGCAGGGGACGGGGCTAGATCTCAGGGGCTGGCACCGCACGACTGGTCACTGTTCTGAGAGGCTTGGATCAGCAGCCCGAGCAGTGGCATGGTGGCACATGAGTCTCCCTGGACTGTAAATGACAACACATTTGCCTCAAGAACAAACTGGAATTCTAACTGGGTCTACACATCGTGGGGTTGGTGGAGGCCAGATTCACATTGCTGAGGGGCACAAGGGCCTGACTTGAAATTGGCTGAGGACACCTCTTTCCAGAAATCATCATTAGAATACTGTATTGCTACAATTTTAAGGGACTCACTAGAAGAATGAAGAACATACAATTCCCCAAGCAGGAGAGGGAGAATTAGGAGAGAAAAGAATCCTACAAAAACTTTGGTCCATTTAATAAAAAAGCAGGAAAATGATAAAAAGATTTTAAAAAGGTAAATAAAGGCCATAATATCATAGTTTAAATAAGTGAAATGTATAAAGGGTCTAAATTAAGTGGTCAGATTAGCTGAAAAAAATAAGAATCATGTTCATCTAAAACCTAAGGGTACTAAAAGGTTGAAAAATAGAAGACTAAGAATAAACAAATAACTACAAAAATACGTGTTAAATATTTTTATATATGCACATATTAACACAGACATGCACACACACACACACACATATATATATATATATATCTCAAGAAAATACTAACTAACAAAAGCTAGATAGGGTCATTAAAAACTGACACAAAGGCCTTTTAAGACAAAAAGCATTATTAGAGATAAAAATGTTATCTATATAATGATAGTGAAAAAACATAATTCACTAGAAAGCTACAATTCTAAATTTGAACTCTGAAAATAAAAAATTGGGGTAATCATATCAATACCTATACCCTTGATAGGTTTTAATATGTAATTTATTATACGGATGCCTTTTGAAGTTAGAACTTAGTAAGAATTACAGAATATCTGAACAATATGATCAATATGCTTAATATAATGGATAGAAATAGAACCTGTACACAGCTGAAGAATATAAATTCTTCTCAGGCACGCACAAATCATTTTTGAAAATTGACCATGAAGCATGTCTTATAAATTAAGGCCAAAAAGTCTCAATAAATTCTAAAGAAATTATAGCATACAAATTACATTTCTGAATAATGAACAAATAATGGGGATCGCTATGAAAAAGAACATGCACAAATATTTGAGAAACAAAACTCTCATTTCTAAGTAATTAATGGGTCATGGAATAAAACATAGCGAACAGCTGAAATATTTAGAGCCAAATATCAACGGGACCTTGATATATAAAAAATCACGCAGGATGCAGCTACAGGGCTGTGCAAACAAAACTGTGTACCTTAAATGCTTCTATTAGGAAAAATTGAAAAAAATCAATAACCCAAGAATCCTCCTAAGTAAAATAGAGAGAAATAAAATAATGTATGACTTCTATTCTTGTCACTAAAGGAAATAATTATATAATGCTACTCTTAACACTAAGAGTAACTGTACACACTGGAAAAAACCCAAAACAGAGATGCTGGAAGGCATCGGGGGCCATCGAAGTGAACAGGACTCCAGCGTCTATTTTCAAAGAGACAGTGAGCCCAGGGAAACCAGTTCCACTCAGACTGTCCCTGGACAGACAGCGACAGAGCTCAGACTTCAAGAAGGCGAGAACTACCGAGAAGTGAGGCTGAAATTCACATTCCATCTTCCCTAGAGCTGTTTGTCAGTTCCGAAGCTGCATGTGTGCAGTGTAAGCAGCCATGAAGCCAAGCAGAAAGCAGTGTCTGTCGGGCTGTACAGCTTGGGTAGAGACTTTGTATGAAGACACAGAGATGGGAGCTGAGTGTCTCCCCAGAGCGACAGGCCTTGGAGAACACCCAGGCTTACACCTGAGACACCTAAAGCCTCTAGGAATCAGAGCTGTGCTCCTCCGAGAGCAAAAGCAAACTGAAAACAGAGACCCCTTCCCTTGATGAAGTCTGAAATCTACACTCACCTGCAAGGAGAAGCTCTGCCTGCACTCTGTTCACCTGCCAGGACCCAACCAAGTCCCCTCTGTGGGAAGACAGCGTCACCCAGAGGCTTAGCACTATTTAAACTGTCACATTCAGTGAACTATGGTCACAAAGTCCAGAGACAGAACCAAACGACAAAAACCAAGTTAAAATTTAAAAGGAAATAGTTCGTCAGGCGATCACGAGACGATTGTACACTCTAGGAAATAGAGGGAAAAAAATGGAGCATTTCATCAGAGGATGCACCACGGAATTTATAAGGAATTAAACAGAAATTTTAGAAGTCAAGGTTTCATAACTGTTATTATTTGCTAGATTAATTTAATAGTGTCTTGGACACAATAGAAATAAGAATTAGTGAACTGTAAGATAGGCTTGTAAAACAAATTTCAAAGGAGTTCAACATACAGAAATAAAAAATCAACTGCACTCATTTATGTTTATACCATTAGAAAATATAGTTAAAATATGTCATTGATAATGGTTAAAAAAAAAAACAACCTGGCAAGAACTCTAAAAAATGAGTATCTGACCTTTACAGAGAGATTTGTAAAGATCTAAATAATCGAAGAAGGCTTCCATATTTATGGATTGCACTAAAGCATCTCAAACTTAAAACTGTGTATTGAAACACTGGAAATCTTGTTCAAATGCAGATTTCAATCCAGTTAATCTGAGTCAAGCCTTGAAAGTTGGCATTTACACCAAGTTCCCAGGGCTTCGGGTCCACAAAACAACTCTGAGTGTTATGAATTTAGAAGATCCAGTTGCGTGTCGTGGTACACACCTGTAATTCCAGCACCCTGGGAGACAAGAGCATTTCAAATTGAGTACAGGCTAGACAACTTAGCACTTTAGTGGAACCCTGTCTCAAAATTAAAAAAAAAAAAATTAAAAGAAAAGGCTGGGATATAGTATGAAGACCTTGGATTTGATCCCCAATGCTGCAAAAAGTAGAAAAAACAAAATCAAAAACAAAAAAATTGTAGAAGATTCAAAAGGATGCAAATTCTACAAAAATATTTCAATGCAATTCTAATAAAAATTGACAAATTCTCTGGCACAGCTTGATAAGCTGGCTCTAAAATGTGTGGCAGTGTGTCACAATGGTCAAGGCAACCTTGAAGAAGAACAATATTGAGTGGAGGTTATTCTACCAATTATTTTTTTTTAAGAAGTAAAACTGTTTATTCAGAGGACATGACACTTGTATCATAGGAAATTCTAAGGAATTTAGTGAAAAAACTATTAGAATAAACAACTTCAGCAAAGTCACAGGATATGAGCAATATACAAAACCAGTTTGTTTCTAACAAAGTGAAAATGAAACAAAGAAAATTCCATTGTTAATATCATCAAAAAGAATAAAATACTTAGGACTTTAGCCAAAATGCAACACTTTTATATGGAAAACTACAAAACTTTGTTGAAAGAATTATTAAAGACTTAAATAAATGGAAAGCCATCTCATGTTTGCAGATTGGAAGATAATATAATGATGACATTTCCCACATCGATCAACTGGTTCAACATAGTCACTATCAAAGTCCCAGCTAAACCCGGCATGGTGGCACTATTCTACCAATTATTAAATCCTCCTACAAAGCTCTAGTAAATTAAAAGGTGTGAAACTGGCAGAGAAGACAGATGAACCATTGGAAGATGAGAAAATGCATGAAATGAACATGTACATAGATGCAAACCTGAAGCATGAAAGACGTGGAAGTGAAGAACAGTCAGGGAAAAAAGAAAATTTAATAGAAGTTACTGATACAATTCATTCATATGCAAAAGTAAAAATAAAATTGAAGACATATCTCATCCCATATTCAAAATAAATTCCAAATGGGTTTATCTACTAAGTTTAAATAGCTGAACTTCTTTTAAATTAAAAAAAGCCAGATAATATTTCGATGATTCAAAGCGTGGAAGGATTTCTCAACTAGGAAAATAAACACAAATACTAAACTAATATATTAAAAGCTTTGATTCTATTAAGGTGAAAACTTCTGTAAATCCAAAGTCACCATAAAAAAAAAAAAGTGAAAGACAAGTCTCCAGCTGGAAGAAGAAAATTTCTGTATGTACCACTGGGGATTAATAAGCATTTTGCTAATTCTAAAGAATCCCATAAGTCAAAAAGAAAAGGAATTTGAAAAAAAAAAAAAGAAAGAAGAGGGAAAATCTCAAATGGAATGAGTAAAAGCATGAAAAGATGCTATGTCTCCCCAGGGAACTAGACAAAACACAAGTGAAGATTATGAGCCAACAGGACTAAAGCCCACAGAGTGGCAAACATGAAAATGCTGAGTGATGAAGAGCAGCAGGAGACGGTATTGATAGCAGGTGGGAGGGTAAATTATGTGTAAGTCGAGAGAGCAGTTTGACAAAATCTATTGATAATATAGGCTTTCTATTATCCAACTGTTCCCTTCCTGGGTTTTTTTTTTTTTTCTGAAAGATTCTTGCACCCGTGTGCAAGGTGGGCTGCAGAAGGAAGCTGACAGCAGCATTCTGATAATTGCAAAAAATAAGAAGATATCTAAATATATATATATATATGCACGCAATACAATTAATAATTAAATTATACCCTATTTGTATCATGGAATAAAATACAGAATTGAAAATAATAAACTAGAGATCTATGTTCCAACATGGCTAATAAAATTTTAATTGAAAAATGATAGTAGTACCAAGATACAGTGTGGTACCATTATATACATACACAAAGCAACATTACACATTATTTCGAGGAATATATGCAGATATAGGGACCCCAAACCATCAAATTCAGCAGTATTTACCTCTGGGGGTGGGAGGGGCAAGTAACTGCAACTGAAAAGAAATACATGAGGGCTTCAGAAGTATTTGTAATACTTTATTGTTGGGCTAGACAACAGCTACGCAGATATCCATTACACTATTCTTCTTATATGTCTGTTATTTTACTACACAGCAATTTTTAAATGGTCCAGAACTGATAAACCTGGAAGGCCCTCTTGGAAACAAGGGCTTAACTGCTACATGAAACGGCCTGTACAGCCTCTACAATGTAGGCACAGTGGAGAAAGTACTATGGAAGACAACTGTTGAAAATAAACTAAAGAGCAGAAACATGCAAAGCACATCGGGAAATCCACCCCCATAACAGGGACTCAGCAGACAGGACAAATGAAAGAATTCACAGTTGAGAAACTCAAGAGAACAGAGTGCCTTCCAAAGGACTTCAAAATAAGTATGTTTAAAAATGTTCAAAGAGATAAAGGCATCAACTGATCTCATAATGTTAGAAGTCGTTGTGTAAACAGAGTAAGAACCCTTGAAAATAAACGTGCATACTATAAACGAAAAGTACTGCTATCGTAATCACAAAACTCGCACAGAACAAGACCAAGAAGACCAAAGCTAGAATTCATAAACTGGAAGATGGATTTAAGAACGGAACTTTGAGGCCTCAAAGATGCACGGTGAGAAAGACTCACTGAGAGATGTATGTGTCTGTAAGGTTCCAGAACGGGTGCAAGGGTAACGGAGAGGAGCAACATGCAAATATGTTGGTGGAGAATTTTCTAGAAAGACATGAGTTCTCAGAGTCACACACTGTGTCCCAAAATTGGAGGGAGGGAGAGAGAGAGGGACGGGGATTGACAAGTGAAACAGAATCTAGAAAGAAAGAGTAAAAATCCAAGTGGTAGTAAACCTATTAGCGTGTTCATAAACAATGGTGCGAGTTGGTGGTGAGGAAAACAGGAAGGAGTATGAGTTTAAAAACAAAGCTTTATGAAACATGAATTGCCTTGTTGTGAAGTGCAGCAGTTCAGACGGAGGTAGAATATTCAATTTTCCTTGTTTTATTTGAGACAAGATGTTGATTTTGATTAGCTTCAGGTTTCATTAAATATATGCAAAGTTATTTATGGATTTTAAAATTTTAAGGGCAATTGCACGAAGAATTAGAAAAGAAATTTATACATTGTGAACTAGTAACTAGCTCAGAGGTCGCTGAGAAACTCAGTTCAACTGAAGGCAGAAAATTAAGAAAGAAGGTGGAACAGGATCTTGGGAAGAAGAGAGGACAGGGAGAGGAACGGCAGAGAGGAAAAGAAAAGAAAAAACAAAGTAAACACAAAATCCACAGAACATGTTGGAATCAATCCAAATATGCTAGTGTGACAACCTATTTGTGACGATGAACTTGGCAAGAGACCCTGATTATGCGAACACCACCCTAGAGCTTGCTGGTAAGGTGTTTTGTAGCTGTGAATATCGGCAGGTGACTTGAGGCGAAGGGGATGACCGAGGCGATCCCAGAGGGGCCTGCGCAATAGGCAGGCAGGTAATCTTCCGGGACAGAGCCGAGGGGTCCCTCAGGAAGAGGGACTTTGGCTCGTGGGCCGCAGAACTGGCTCCTCCTTGCAGTCCAGCGGGCCCCTTCTGAAAATTTGCCTACAATTTCCTACTTGCCCGGCCACCAGCCCTATCACTGTGACATCTGCATCCTCACTAGGACTGTCTTTAACATACATCCCCTCCTCGTTCTGTTTCTCTGGATGAATCTTGCTGATCCATTGAAATGGATTAAACTCATGTGGTCACAGGCACAGATTCTCAAATCGTATTAATAACAAGTAAGAGTCAGGCAAGGTGGTGCATGCTGGTGATCCCGAACTACGGGAGGTGAAGGTAGGAAGATTGCAAGTTCAACTCCAGTCTGGGCAACTCAATCAGACACTGTCTCAGAAAGGGGTAAAGGGGGTTGCTGTGGATATAGCTCAGTGCAAAGGCCCTGGGTTCAGTTTTCAGTACCTCAAAAATAAAACAAAGAAAGCGCTCTCCAGGAGAAGCATACCTAAACCATGATCGAGAAAAGGCCCGATGCGGGCAGGTGAATACTGAAAGAAGCAGGGACGGAGAGAGGGGGAGACTACATGACAACAAGAAGGTGAGTTTCCCAAGCAGCTGCCCACATGTCCACTGAAATCCCAACCCTTCAGGGGAGAGGGTATTTGGCGATTCCGTTTCTCAGAAGGCCCTAGGCGCTTCCTAAGTTAAACCTGTGTATTTTTAAATTTGTAAATGTGGAATAATGATAGACTCACACCAAGTTGCAAAGACTCTACAGAGAAGACTGAGTACCTGACACCAAGTTTCTCCCAGTGGTTATACCTTCGGTAACTACCGCACAAGAGCAAAGCCAGAAGAAAGACAACACTCGGGGTGCAGTTTGGTCACTCTGTCACATGGGTAGATTCCCGTACCTGCAACTACGGTCAAGAGGAGGACTGGACAATCACCATCAGGATGTCCCCTGAGCCACCCTTCATAGCCACATCCATGCTCTCCTCTCCCCTAGGGTCCTCTGGACATCGCTGATCTGTCCTCCTTCTCTACAGATGCGGTTTGCAAATGTGATGGGAATGGAAGCACTCAGAATGCTACTCTGGAATCGGAGTTTTCATCCACACCATGCCCTCGAGGGGGTCCCAGGCATCCTCCATTCTTTTGTCTGCTGAAGATGATTCTGTAAACCTACACCTGCTTTTAAATTCTAATACAAACTGGACATCTTGCTCAACAAAATATTAATTTTTAAGATAGGATTTTTAAAAAGTTAGTTCTTAGGATAACGCGATTTCAAAATTTGTTTTAAAATAACCTGAGATTGCTAATTCTACTTTACTGAAGTGTAAACATCCTTCATCCTGGAGAAAAAGAGATCATGTAGACCCTTACCAAATCATAAATAAAATGGGCATAATTATCCATTAAGGTCAAAAATATTTCTCAAGTGAGCTAGATGCTGATGGGTTATAAAGAGGAATACTGATCTTGTGATTCACACGATGCCCAACATATAGTGAGCTCTCCATTACTATCAATTAAATGAATACATTCTGCTTTAAAAAGGAATGTATGATCTGGCAATATAGCTAATAGATGCACACAGACAAATCTGCTAGAAAATATCATAAAGAAGGTAGACAGGAATGCAGTGGAACAGTTCATAAAATAAAGATGAGGTTTTCTTAAAATTGTGACAAGAACATTTAACATCAGATTTACCCTCTTAATACATTGTTTTGTGGTTTTTTTGGTTTTTTGTTTTTTTTTTTTGCAGGGCTAGGGATTGAACCCAGGAACTTGCATGTACCAGGCAAGTGTTCTACCACTGAGTTGTATGCCCAGCTCTTAATTATTACATGTACAAGACAGTATTGTTAACTACAGACCGTAAGTTGTATAGTACATACTCAGAACTTAATTATCGTGCAAACTGCAAACTTTATACCCACTGAATAATAATGCCCCATTTCCCCTTCCCCAGAATCCTGGCAATCACTGCTGTACTCTTTGCTCCTACATGTCTGAATATTTCATATACTTTATATAAGCACAAAGATGTAGTATTTCATCTTCTGTGACTGACTTATTTCACTGAGCATAGTGTGCTCAAGGTTCCTATTATTGCATACCACAGCATTTCTTTCTTTTTCTGAAGCTGAATAATACTCAATTGTATGTATACACCACGTTTCCTTATTCAGTCATCTGCCCACGGACATTGAAGCTGTTACTATCCCTTAGCTATTGTGAAAAATTCTACAGTGAAAATATCTCTTTGGATATTTTGGAATTATATCTCTTTGGATGTATTTGGCAAATATCATGGGAGGGAAAATATTTCTTTGAGAAACTACCAACGGAGTGAAGAGACAACACACAGAGTGGGAAAAAATTTTTGCCAGCTATTTCTCCTACAAAGAACTAACATCTCCAATATATAAAGAATTCAAGAACATCAGAACCCCCAAATTTAAAGACCCAACCCAAAAGTGGGCAACTGAAATGAATAGACACTTCTCAGATGAAGAAGTAGAAACAGAAAATAGACATATGAAAAAATCTTCAACATCACTGGTCATTTAAGAGACGCAAATTAAAACAACCCTGAGATTCCACCTCACTCCAGAAAGAATGGCTATTATCAACAAATCAGCCAATAACAAATGCTGGAGGGGTTGTGGAGAAAAAGGAACCCTTCTCCATTGTTAGTGGGAATGTAGACTGGTGCAACTGCTATGGAAATCAGTGTGGAGATTCCTCAGGAAACTAGGACTAGAGGTTCCGTTTGACCCAGCTAGTCCCCTTCTTGGTATCTTCCCAAAAGAATTAAAAGCATCATACCACAGCGATATATGTACACCCATGTTTATAGCGGCACAGTTTGTAATAGCTAAATCTTAGAAACAGCCCAAATGCCCATCAACAGCGGAATGGATAAAGAAAATGTGGTTTTTTAATACCATGGAGTACTGCTCTGCCATAAAGAATGATAAGCTTGAGATATTTCTAGGTAAATGGATGCATCTTGAGACCATACTCTTAAGTGAAATAAATTGGACACACATGTTTAAATACTGCATTGTTTCTCTGGTGTGAGAGAGTGAAAGTGTAAATAAAGACTAAAATGTATTATACTGGGAAAGGGAAGAAAATGTCCAAATGGGAAAGGGAACAAGGGAGGCGGAGGGGGAAAGGAACAGAGAGACAAGAGAAATAAGAAATGGAAGGAAAAAATAGAAACAAAACTTTTGTAAATAAGGAGGGAGGAGGGGGTGAAAGGAGGGGGGGAATGGGAAAAAAAAGAAGCAACAAGATATAACATGTACAGGTACAAATCCCCTATGATGAATGTTATCACTATGTACATCTAAAATGTACCATTAAAGTAAAATAAATTTAAAAAAATATTTCTTTGAGATCCTGATTTCAAATGTTTTGGATAAATATCCAGAAATGGGACTGCTGGACAGCTGGTTTTTCTATTTTTTGATTTTTTGAGGGAATATAAAGGTTATTCTTTGAGTTGTGAGGGCAAGAAAAGATTTCAAAGGAAAGGTGACATCTGTATTTGGCCTTGGAAAAAAATGGTAAGAATTTGGCTACAAATACATCAAGAAGAAAAAAAAAACATAACTCTGCATTCTGTATGTTGATAATAATAGTTGACAATTGTCTATAACTTCCTATGTTCTGGGAAGTCTGCCACGTGTTTTACATACTTAAATCATATTCTCTTCATGGCACCGTGTCAGGTTCCTCTATTACCAAGAAGAACCCAGAGAGGTTATGTGCCTTGCTCAGTGTGATGGTGTATGGCGGACAGTTTGGAAGCCCAGCCAGGGAGGCTCTGCCACTCTCCCTCTAAAGGAGCAGAAAGGCTGTGAGGTCCCCCTGGGGCCCAGAGTACCTCATGGAAGGAGAAGACACCTAGTGAGCTAGGTAGGAACCAGGTGTCCAGGACTTTGAAGGCCAGGCTAACTAACTTAGACATACTTAGGAAAGCCCTCGAAAATTGTGAACACAGGTCTTTGGTTACAGCTGTTTTCTTTCGGTTCTGATTTTATTTCAAAAGTAGGAGTTGAGGGACTTGCAGCTGTCTGGAATGGACAGGGAGGGTGCCCAAGGTGTCCCGGACCTGTGGCCTGCACATGTGGTGGTCCCTGGTGGAACTGGAGGAGGAGTAGGACTAAGTCTCAAGGGGTTAGAGACTTCAGCTTCAGGTACTTTTTTTTTTTTTTAACAATTACATAAGGAAGCATTTATTTGGGGTTTAACATGAAATCATACAAATAAAATTTGTATAAACACAAATCCACATTGAGTCACAACACAGATAGCAAAGGACAAAGTAGAAACAAAGATAACTAATTGGCAGCTATATACAGTTGGACACAGTTGTGTCTTGTATACTAGAAAGTCTTTTACGAAATAATCATTAGAGCAGCAGAAGACCAATCTTCAGGTACTTTGAATGAGAGATTCTGGAGGTGCTTCCAGGTGACAGGCAACAATGTGGAGGACCAGAACAGTGGAGAGAAGGAGAGGCTGCAGAGTAGCCCTGTGAGGGGTGGGCTTACTTTGGGCAAGACTTTTAAAATATTCCTTTTAAAGGAATTTGTAACCCATAAAGAATTCTCAGACTGGATAAACCAACCATGTCTTTGATTATGAAATTTAAACACCATTGAACCAGTATTTTCCTCTTTCATTCTTTCATGGATTTACATTAAAAATGGTATAGAGATATTTTGACTCAGGCTTACAGGAATGGTCATGGGCATTTATACTCCTTACAGGAAAAACCATAACTAGCCCATTCTAAACTCGGTCATGGTTTCAATTTACAAACAGGAGACCAAATTATTCTTCCTAGTAGTTGATGACCTTTAAAACACCAGCTGACTCTTCCCTAAGCAAAAAGTTTTGAAAATTTCCACATTTTGCAGTCAGCTTCCCTACCTAGTATTCTTAAGTAAAATCTTAGATTTTGGGAGAGTAACTAAAATTTCAGAAATGCTAAAAGTAATAATAACAATAGTGACAGCAGCAATTCCTAAAATTAATAGCCCACTGGGTCTGCTTTGAAGCTTTTTAAAAATTGGCTTTTCATCACTGAAGTTTTGGCAGTCTTTGGAACAGGCTACTTGAAGTCTTTTTATTTTTCTGTTCCCATGCTCACTTACTTTGAAATATATGAATTAGTTGGGGTATTATATTTGGAAAAAGAAAACAAAATGATTCCCTTATGTATCAGCAACCCCTTACAGAGTAACGTTTTGCTTCTTTGCTTAGAACACGCTTCTAAGTATATGGTAGAAGAGGGACTCTCAACTCTATACCCATCAAATGGCTTCACGTTGGCCCTTGAGCTTACAGGCACACTGTCAGGTCCACACATTCTTCTGGAAGCTGGCCTTAGAGAGCCTTTGGAGTGGTTTACTGAGACTCAAAGCTTGGACCTTATCTCCTGGGGTCCTTTAAGACCCAGGGTCTTGAATCCCAAGGTGCAGCTGCTCTTGCTCAATCCTGAGCAGGCCATGCTAGACAGAAAACAACTTAAACTGGCATTGAAGAGATATGTATTCTAATCCTGGTTCTGCTCTGAACTTACATGAACTTCAGTTACCCACTCTCTTGGGCCTCAGTTTGCTTATCAGTGGAATGGGGACAGAATGTCTGTCCTAGTTGGATACACTAGACCAGCTAGACTGAGTCTACAATAAAGGAGTAAGTGTACTTTTAATACAGCAAAACATCTCAATGAAGTCAAGTATCACTTGCTCCTTGGTGCCTTTGTGTTGTGTCCTTGGTTGCTTCCTGTTCTCCCTCTGCTCCCTGAATTCTGCATCCTCTTTTGCGCCTTGTTTGTTAGGCACTGCAGCAGAGACAGAGAAAAGAAAAGGATGCCAGTTAGGAGAGAGGTCATTTCAAGAACCAGCTTCTAAAAGAGAAACTTTAATGCTTTGCTTCTGTAGAGTGCTTTACACTTCTTCAAGGTCCTTCATGTTAACTCCTAGACTTCATCATCACAGCAGCCCCGGAAAGAAGTTTCGCCACATGTTTCATTTGGAGACCAAGGCCCAGAGAGATCAGGAGTCCAAGGTCTCCTGAGTGGTATGGGGTGGCCTTAGACCCAGACCTCATGTCTTCTACCATAAGCGCATTTGCCCCCAGGCTCTTGGGACTCTTCTTGGGCGGCGGGCTTGGAAATGCGATCACGCAGAGAGTGGGTGTGTGTGCACAGAAGAACAGAGCATCCTCTCTCCTGGCACAAGGATCCAAGAAGAACTGTCTGTCTTCCTCCAAGCCCGTCCTTAGTGGGGTGTTGACCTTGCAGCTGAGTCTTTCTCCGGCTGCTGACTCCGCTCCCTCCCCTTCAACTTGATTCATTTGGGCCCCAGTGGGCCCGTCTTGGGGAAAGGCCCATCTGGGAGTGTTCAATACATTCCCCTGTCAAGCAGGAGAAAGAGCTGCCCTTGCAGAATGAAGAAACTTCCACGGGGCTCTGGCCAGAAGTCAATTTGCAATTTTGAGAGCGGCACTTGATCTGGTTGCTGACAACATGCCTGCTGTGTGTGGCTGCACACATGCGCCTGTGTGCCTTTCTGCTCTTGCCCACAGCAATGAATTCTGTAGGCCAGCATGCTTCTGAGGCCTTCCACCAGCCCTCCAGTGTGCAGGTGTCTCACACACACTGAGGGAGCACCTACTGTGGGTCAAATGTCCTGGGGACCTGGAAAACAGAAGCAGAAGGGCCTGCTTCCGTACCAGCCAGCCTGCAGGAGGGAGCAATGACAAGGGCTTTCAGTGGTCACTGACTGCAGGAAGGAAGCTCTAAGTCACCAGTGAAAAGATGATCCACATCATCTGTCCTCAGGCAAATGCAAATTCAGACAAGGAGATACCACCATGTACTTGTCAGAATGGCCCAAATCCAGAACTCTGACATCACCAAATGCTGGTAAAGGACGTGGAACAACAGAAAGTCTTACTTATTGCTGGTGGGAATGAAAAATGGTACAGACACTTCAGGGGACAGTTTGGCTGTTTGTTATGAAACTAAATACACTCTTGCTTTGCAATCCGGCAACCATACACCTTGTATTTACAGAACGGAGGTGAAGCCTGTGGCTATACAAAAGACTGCACATTGATTTCCACAGTAGCTTTATTCATAACTGCCAAGACTCGGAAGAAACCAAGATGTCCTTTGGTAGGTGAATGGATAAAGTATGCTGCATCCAGACAGCGGAATATTATTTAGCACTAAAAGAGAATGAGCTCATAGGAAATGGAAAGACATGGAGAAATTTTAAATACATGTTACCTAGTGAAAGATGCCAATCTGAGCAAGTTACACACAGTATGAGTCCACTTTTATGATGTTCTAGGAAAGGCAACACTATGTATATAGTAAAAAGACCCGTGGATGCAGGGGGAGGGCTGAGGGGGGTAAGTAAGTAGGGCACAGAGGATTTTTAGGTCAGTGAAACTACTCTGTATGACAGTATAAAGATATGTAGATATACGTCATTCTACATTTGTCAAAGCCCATAGAATGTGCAACACCAAGAGTGAACTCCATGGTGAACAACACGCTTTGAGTGCGGATGATGTGTGAATGTGGGTTCATTCACTTGTTTGGGATAAAGATCTCAGGAAAGGCTGTGCATGTGTAGGGGTGGGGGCACGTGGACTATCTCTGTTCCTTTTTGGTTAATTTTGCAATGAACCCAAATTTTCTCAAAAATAAGAGAAAGAAAGAGAAGAAAAGAATACAAGCTCCTGAGAAACAAGAGCCTTGTCTATCTTGTTCCCTGCTAGATTCTTAGCCCCAAGCCTAGTGAGATGCTTAATAAATGTTTCTTGATTGAGTGACCGAGTAATTGCTGTCTGCATTAAACAGGAGGCTCCCCAGAAAATGTGGGACACGAGAAAGACCCATGATAATGGTAAGTACTGGCTCCCCGGTAGGAAAAAGGATGTAATTCAACATAGCACAAAGGCAGGGGAATGAATGAAACTGCTTAGGGATTTTCAAATGACTCACTGTGGCTGGAGTATGATTTTTTCAGGAGACAAGTGTAAGGAAATAAGGAAAAATATATTGACAGAGGAGGAACCCAAAACTCAAGGAAGTTAGGTGACTTAACAAAGCATATGCGTGATGGTATGTGTGTCTTTCTGCGTGTGGGCCTTGTGCTAAGCACCCTTATCTCATTTAATCCACATGGAAAACTTACAAGATAGGTAATCTCATTTTCTCATTTGATAGATGGAAATAACAAGGCTTAGAGAATTTGAATAATTTTCCTGTGTCTTCCTTTTCAAGGTGGTAGATGAAATAGGTGCAGCCTCACCTATTTCCTCACCTAAATTAGAAATGATAAATAAAACACTTTTTAAAAAGCCAAAATCATAGTAAAACTGGAAAATAAAGAGGTAAATCTTGATAGTCACTAGAAGGAATTATAGGAAATGTTTGAAAGGGGGAGCAATAGGATCCAGACTGGAAAATGACTCTTTTGGGGAGCTCTCTGTGGAAGCTTGGGGGCATCACTAAGAGTGCTGTGGCCTAGGAGAGGGGTGCACTGAACAGGGTCCCAGAGATGACGGTGGGCTGAGCCGCGGGCACCTTTCTTCTCTCTTGCTGGGCAGAAGCAGGGCTGGGGGATGCTGGGCCAGAGACAGGCAGGATAAGGCATCTCATGGCAGCAGAGATTTCTCTCCTCATCAGTTAGCCTCATAAGCTCCGTGCCTTGGGTGCACACTCTCCCCACTGAATGGAGTAACAATAGCACATCCTTTGGAGAAAGGCCAAGGCTGGCCATGGTAGGCCCAAAGAATGGGTGTTAACAGTTAGTGGAGAAGCAAAGAGACACTCTAAAATAGCTGCCTCAGTTCTCAGGAGGAGCTCACTGAGGCCTCAAGCAAGGCCTTGAAAGAACTCTCCTCACTGGGGGTGGATGGGTAAGGAGAAGGGGCCATGTCAAGAGTGTGACCAGAGTCTGAAGGTGAGACTCCTGAGAAGGTGCTTGTGGGACTTGAGGCAGTGTCTTTGGGTGGGGCAGCAGCAAGACAGAAAGTTTGATGCCTCCAGTTGTACAAATGGATGTGGGTGCATCAGATTCCTCACACACCACTGACTAGGGGGCTGCCCTAACTAATTCCTACAAACAGAGTGGCCTCAAAGGGAAGATACTTGTTTCCCACTGTGCCGGAAGCCAGAAGTCTGAAATCAAGATGTCAGCAGGGCTGTGCTCCCTCTAAAGGTTCCAGGGAAGAATCCTTTCCTGTCCCTTTCCAGCTCCGGTAGCTGCCAGAAAGCCCATGGCGCTCCTTAGTTTATGGCTGTCTTGCTCCAACCTTTGCCTCCAACATCACATGGTTTTCTTCTTAAGGGACCAACAGCCACTGGATTTAAGGCCTCCCTAATCCAGTACTCCCTCATCTTAATGGAAATAAATGTGCAGGCAGCTTCCTTATTTCCACATAAGATCACAGTCTCAGGAATTCTGCTAAGACTCCAGGTGGATGTGAATTTTCAAGGGATACTGTTCGACCCAGTACAAGTGACACAGCCTGATGCTTTGCAAAGGTGGTACAATGTACAAAGTGGCTACTGGGGCCCTGCTTCTGAACACAGCTACAGATAATCCTAATTCAAAGACTGCTGGCCTTCAAGGTGATAGAAACCCCTCCTGAACCTCTCACCCTTTCCCCAATAGCAGTCACCCTCCATCCTTTCCTGGAGATCCCTTGGAGATGCCCGAACAAGCGATCCTCCCCGCCCTGCCTGTGTATTTGTTAATTTCATGTTTGTGGCCATTAGAAGTGTTATCCTCCCTCAAACCGTTTGCTGCTGCAGACAATGTACCGCTTTGCTTCCCCGTTTCTATTTTAAAGCTGCGCACGCATCTGTAAGAAGATGGGGGTGTTATGTAATACCTACCATTTTTGTCAAAACCTCATCTCACCCTATTGCCTGATACAGGAGGAAGTTACTGGTGTGAAATTTGCTGCCTTTTTTTTTTTAAGGTGAAGAGTATATTCAGATGGATCTCATACCTCATATTCATAAGCAGGTCCATTTTTAAAAGACTAGGAGAACCGCGCTAATGAAAGATGAAATTCACATCCATCTCCCACACGGCACACTAGCGGTGCTCATACAAATATAGCTGAATACTCTGCCTTTGCCCTCATAGGTGTTTTACAGACGTGCCCTAGAGGGAAGCACGCAGACTGATCAACAGAAACATCTTAAAGGGAGGAAGACAACCATGAATATTTCCCTTCTAACAGGTTAGAATGTTAAAGTGTTAGTACACTTGGAGCCTATCATTGGGTTTGGTTTATGAATGAGAGCTACAGCAGCCCCAGGGGGCTTCAGGAAAGGAAAAATTACTTCAATAAAATATATTTCTTTGCTAGAGTCAGGGCCTTTTGAGAGATGAGATGGACTAGCCCACAGAGAGGCAGGACTGGGAATCCCGCTGGAGTGGGGGATCGGCAGGCCTGGGTGGGCCTGGGAAAGGTGGACATGGATGCCATGGCAGAAGATGGGAAGTACACACAAGGAGATAGCAGTCTGAGGCTGCTCTGAATTTGGTGGCCCATCTTTGACGGCAATGTCAGGAGGATGCACAGTCTTGCTAGATGGAAGTCCGGAGTGAGATTGCTCTGTTTAGTTCAGAGTATCTGCCAAAGGGAGGCAGTAGGAAGCTGACTGGTGTTCAGAAAGGGAGGAGAGCCAATATCAACAAAGTCTGGCATTGGTTTTGGATCCTGGAAAAGCTAGAGGCTCAGGGAGAAGGTATTCAGTTTGGTTAAGTTCTGTAGACATTCCAGCCCGGAGGGGAAGAGTCTCGGTAGCCACTTTGTAAATCAGAAAATCCATGGAAAAGACTGGGAGGCACCGCATGTCCTGGTTTGAATGGTGTCCCTCCAAAATTTGTGTCTGCTGCAACCTCAGAAAGTCATCTTATTTGGACATAACACCTTTGC
>PVJO010000173.1:0-122686 GCA_004026905.1 Hystrix cristata
AGGCATGAGTGGATTTAATGGCCTTATGACTATCAAATTAATTTTATAAGACAAGATTTTATCGGTTTTATATGAAAATTTCTGCCCACTAGAAACTACTTATTTTGAGTATCGTATATGCAACTAAATGATTCTGAACGGTCATTTAATTGTACTACTTCTTCCTTAAACCAGCTTTCCTTTTTTGTTATTCTCTTTTTAAAAAAAAATTTTTAAGATGTGAGACAAGCTCTCATTAAATCACTAAGTTGCTCTGGCTAGACTAGATCTTGTGATCCTCTCACCTCAGATTTTACAGGCGAGTGCCACAACACCTGGCTTCCTCACCCTTTCCAAAGTCAGCCTTGATGTAAATGCTGGCACATAGTTACTGGGCAGCCTAAATACAAGGGAGAATCAAAAGATACATTAAAAATAAAAAAGTTTATTACAGTAAAAGACACATTACCAAGAACAACGGGGGATGTTTGAAGTGAGGGGGAATATTTTCAGTATCTTGATAGTGATTAATGACAGTGTGTCATTTACTGTAATCAGTGTCTTAATTTGAACAGTCTCTGTAATGCTTTCATCCCCCATTGATCAACTGTTTACAGTAATTTCTGCCAAATAAAAACATTGGGGTGCATACTTACCCACCTTATTCAAAGAATCTGGTAACAGGTGACTTCTGGCTCTTATCCACATTAAAAATAACCACGAAAACTGCACATTTTCAATCAATTTAGGACATCTAGGCAGCTTGGGCAGTGCAATTAGAAACACTCACAAAAGTGGATTTCCAGAACTGCTTCAGAAAGAGGCAAAAATAATGGGATATGAGTGCCTGAAGTGAGAAGGAATATGCTGAGGCACTTCACAGCAATGTGTCTTCCATAAATTTACAGTGATCCATGCACAGCCATGTCTATAGTAGCATAATTCATCATACCTAAACCTGCGCAGTGGCCTACTGCCTATCAACAAATGAATGGGATAAAAAAATGTGGGATTTATATACATTGCAGTCGTACTCTGCTATAAAGAGGAATAAACTCGAGTCTTTTGTGGGAAAATGGATGCACTTTGACATTATAAAGTTAAGTGAGATAAAGCAGACATACAAGTTTAAATACAACAATGGCTTCTCTTATATGAGAAACCCAAAATATCAATAAAGAGCAAAGTAAAAGATAGATAACAGGAAATACAGAGATAGACCTTTTGCAATAGAGAAGGGAACCAAAAAATGGAGAGGGGGAGGGACAAGAGGGAATAAGGTATAAAAAGAATTAAGATGTGTTATGTGTTATGTACATGTACCTCCTCCCCATGAGGGATATAGTTATTATGTACTGCAAATATGTACTAATAAAAAATGAAAAAACAATGCACTTTTTCCTATACATTTTTAAAATTTAAACATTCGCTGTATTATTTGATCATCCTTAGCACTTTCTTTATGATGCAACCTCCCTCATGAAGCTACATCTTCAACAAGTTCTTCTCAACAGGCCTGACATGAGACATCTGCGGCTAGTGTTATAATGTAGCAAAAGAAACATGCATAATAAAGCTTGCTAGAGCCAAATTTAATTTGAAAAACTATTTTTTTTATCATCACAGATGGCTGGTTATTGCGTCTTCTCATAAAATCTGAATGATGTGCCTGCGCTGGAGTGCATTTGAAACAATAAAGGGTTTATACAGCCTTCAAATACCATGTTTTCTTCCACATTTAATTGACTTCCAGAAACTCTGATAAAATCATAATCCCAACAAACATGTTAATACACTGTTGTTAGAAAAAGTACCTATAATGGAACACAATTACAATCTTTTGTTGTTGTTATTTAATCTTGGATAGACTATTGGCATTATCTAATTCAATTAATGTATGAATTGCTTGTCTGAACAATCGATCATACAACCATATTTAGACTTTTGCAAAAGAGCATGAATTATAATGTACACTGAGATAAAAATAACTACCCTAATTACTTCCTGTCCTGTGAACAAGGCACATTTTTTTTTTTTTGGCCCAAGGAATATAACAAGTGAACAAAGTAGGCAAAACAACATTCCTCATGGAGCTTCCATTCTGAAATTTTGGTTTTGTAAAAGAACAACAAAAAGGGGGGAAATAAGAATCAAAAGCAGGTCCATGAGAGAAAAAAAAAAAAAAGTACACTCCCTTTGAATTATCTTTTAAATTTTTTTTAGATTACATTTTAATGGTACATTTTAGATGTACATAGTGGTAACGTTCATCATAGGGGATTTGTACCTGTACATGTTATATCTTGTTGCTGCTTTTTTTCCCATCCCTCTCCCCTCACCCCCTCCTCCCTCCCTATTTACAAAAGCTTTGTTTCCATTTTTTCCTTCTATTTCTTATGTCTCTTGTCCCTCTGTTCCTTTCCCCTCCCCCTTCCCCGTTCCTCTTCCCATTTGGACACTTCCTTCCCTTTCCCAAAATAATACATTGTATGATAAATGAACCTGCTGTAAATAGGGAGGGAGGGTGCAGAGGGGAGGGGGGGAGAGGGGGGAGAACCAAGATACATCATGTATAGGTACAGAATTAATGTAATGAATGTGACCATTGTATGTAGAATGTACCAATACATGTTCTTGGTTTAAAATAAAATTAAAAAAAAAAAACCAAAATAATACATTTTAGTTTTTATTTACACTTTCAATTTTTCATACCAGAGAAACAATCCAGTACTTAAACATGTGTGTCCTATTTATTTCACTTAAGGGTTATTTCACTTAATGTCTCAAGATGTATCTGTTTACCTTGAAATATCTCAAGCTTATCAGTCTTAGTATATGTTTGCAGTACATGTTTGCATTCGTCTGGTGAGTTAGCACACATATGTAATACATCTTAACGTCTTAATTCTTTTTCTTTATCCTCTTCTTTTACCCTCCTTTGCTTCCCCTCTCCCTCCAAGGTTAATAGAAAAAGGAGTTCAGTGTGTGTGTGTGTGTGTGTGTGTGTGTGTGTGTGTGTGAAAATATTCAAAAATTTCCTGCCGAAGGGAAGATATCTGAGACAGAGGAGCAGCCCCTGAATTCCCCTTTCCCCCTGTGGGCTGGAGGTCCAGCCGGGTTGGTTTGGCTGGCTGCTGTCTTGCCCCTCCCTGTAGGTCCCCTGTCCTCTCAGTGGAGTGGGGCGCCTTGCCTTGGTGTCCTCCATTTATTTAGTGGCACTCTTCTCCAGATCCCTACTAGGACAGCTGCAGCTGCACTGGAGCACTCTACCTACTTGGACCAACCACAGGCCTGGCTTGGACCCATCATCAGGGCCGCTTCTGAACCAAATGCAGGCCTGAATTTGAACCAGTCACAGGCCTGTCGCTGTTACATAAGTAGCACTCTCCTCACATTTCTCTGGTTAGTCTCCGGGGGCTCCCTCTGGTGTACTGAACCCATTTTCGCTGCAGCACAGGTCTATCAGGAGGAAGACTTGCTTTGGAGTTCCTCTAAATGTGCTTGGGACCTTTTTTTTCTTGGATAATATGGACTCAGAAGGGCCTGTGAGTCTATTCAGGATTCAGAGTAGTCATATCAAAAGAAAGAGCAATAGACCCTAAGTGGCTATTAGCCCTGAGGAGCTCTACAGAACAGGCCAGCAAAGATCAGCTGCAGAGACCAGCACCTGGCAGGGTTGAGCAATGACATCCTGCACAAGTCGGCATCCAACAGCATTAGCTGGCAGCAGCAGTGACCAGCAGTCAGCTGTGTCAGCTGTTCACATCCAGCATTATCTGGTGGCATCTGGTGGCATCAGGACTGCTAGCAGAGCTGCACTTGGCTGATTCATGATTTCCATCTGAATGGAGCAAAAGAACCCTCAACTGATTGGCAACGTATCTACCTGGGGCTACATAATTTCTCTGAAAGATGTGGCAATTTGGAAAATTCCTATTTTATCTCTGAAGCAGAAGGTAGTTGTATGTAAAATGTTTTGTTTATGTTTCATTCCAGAGATAGAAAAATAACTAAGACAGTTTTGAGAGGATGGTAACCATGTCAGGAGGAAAGGACATGTGGGGAGAAGGCTTGATAGGTTAAAGAAGAGTAGTTCTAAGAACATAGATGTGAAAGCCACAAAGCACAAACTGTGGTACTGAAGTTCAACTGGAGACCAACAGGAAGTACTAGGTGAAGAAGTTACAACTCTCTGATCCTTGTTACTATGAGTGCATGCATGCACCATTGTAGCCACTGGTTTCCATGTGTCTTTTGAATCTTTAACTAAAGCTGAAGCACTACATTTCCTCCTTCAATTCCACTAGTGGTGTATTAGCTACCTTTTTAGAGCCAATGGTTTGCAAGAGAGCAGATTTACTACAGAACACTCACAAGTTACAACATCCACCCATAAGCCAAATGTAGGAAGAGTGCCAAATGTCTGTCTATGCACTGGAGACCCAAAAGATCCAATCAAAGGTTGGGAGGCCACAGCACTGGCCCATGTATGTCTGTGTCTGCAGATGATGGCTGAAGAAATCTTTACTGGAACCAGGATATGATGCTCACAGCAGAGATGCAGACCAGAGCTCCCCCAAAACAAAAGCAGCCATCTTAGACAACAGCAAGGCCCCGAGCTCCTTCTGCAAGAAGAATAGCCAAGTCCCCTTCAGCAGAACCAGCCACATAAAGAGCTCCTGGGAAACAGCTGGTCACAGTCTTCTCCTCCCGTTCTCTTTTATGTTGTGTTGGCAACGATCCTCAGGTGTATCTTCTACACCTAAAACCACAACATCTCAGTCCAGCTGGGCATTACTGCTCAAGTTGACCCTATAAGTCCACCACAAATGGGAAGCATCCTCTCCGGGTCTTCTAAGTGACTCTGAACCTCCCTGCTTTGTCTTTTCCTCAGCTGTGCGTGTCTTTGGCTAAAATTTTCGCTTTTTGAAATCTCAAATACTTTTCAGTTCCGAATCAAATGCAACTCTGAATTTGACTGCCACGAGTAATGCCAATGATCATGTTTAAAACCCTTAATGCTGTTGAACCACAGTTTTCCATGTACAAGGTGCAGGTGCACATGAAGATAATGGTGAGGTCCTCTTTCTACTCCATATTGCTTAACAGAAAACGCTCAATATAACTGGATTTTATAAAAAAAAATTGAATACTGAAGGACTTTACTTCAGTAATAAATAATTTAGGATGATAAAATAGAAATAATGTAAGTATGGACTCGAGTAAGTTTATCTCCAAATCTTGCACTGAAAGTTACTGGCTGTACAATTCCAATAACATCCTCCCATTTGTCTGTGAAGTAGAAATGAAAACAGACCTAATCCACATCCCTCTGTGTACACAGTGATTTAGAGTAGAACTTCATTTTAAGATATATGCCTCATTTTCCTCTTTTTGTACTACTCTTTTCTTCTCCATAAATTGGGTGTAATGTATTTTAGAAGCAGGTAGCAGGGGATACAATAGAAAAGGCCACCTAGGCATCCTGGCTCTGTCTACGCCTCTCTGCAGAGAGACCCTGTATGAGTACAAACAAAGTGTTTATTTCAGAAATAAAAAGATGGCAGGTAGTGAGAGGGTAGTAGGTCCATTGTTGAGCAGATGAAAAGTCTTCCAGATACCACAAAAGTTTATATAGTGCATGAAGTCAGAAAAGGAGAAGTTGGAGACAACTCCAAATACATTAGGGTGATTCTTCCTGTTATATCTCAGGACAGTGGTCTCCCCTTATTTATGAGTGTATATTCCAAGATCCCCAGTAGATGCTTGAAACAGTACATGAAACACATATACTGTGTTTTTTAAATATGTACATACCTACGGTGAAATTTGACTTATAAATTGGGCACAGAAAGAAATTAACAACAATAACCAATAATAAAATGGAATAATCAATATACTGTAATAAGTCATTTAAACTTATCAATTGTTTATTTGTGGAATTCTTATTTAATATTTTTGGACTATGGTTAACCATGGGTAACAGAAACCGTGGGATGTGAATGTGCAGATAAGGGAAGGCTACCGCGGGATCTGGTACATGCAGATGACTCATTGGCCAGATGACTCATTGGCAGATGACTCATTGGCCAGAGCCTGTTCCCCACCTTTTCATATGCTTGCTTGGTAAAATTAAAATAAAAGTATTTCTAAACATTTTTAAATTAATTTTTATTCATACAAATATATAAACTGAGAAAATTAACTTCAAATGTAAAAGAACTTTACAAAGTGTAAATTGCTACTGAATAAGTGATTACTTTAAAATGATGAATAAATGAGTACATTGAATGTAATAGGGATAGTATCTGGTGTGTGGTACCTAAACAGTTATTGGTGTTGTTCTATACAAACTAGTTGGAGATACACTAGCTGCTGTAGCTGTATATCCACATGAAATACTAAAAAGAATTAAAAATGAGACCCTGATAGATGACTCTATAGAGCTGAAACATAACAGTATTTATTTGAGTATATTATCTAATATCTCATTTTTTAAAAATCTACAAACTATTAATGAGTTCTGGACTGGCATAAAGAAGAATGAGGAAATCTGGGTCAAACTCCATTCTGAAGATCCTTTCTGAAATAACTGTGAGTTTACTATGTTGAAGAACTGCCCCAAGTCTGCATAAACTGAGTCACAAAATGACTTGAAGAATGCTGTGTCTTCATGCAGGTAACTGCATTCCATGTCTACCTCTAAGACAATACTGTGGAAACTAAAGGACAGTAGCAATAACTTGCTGATGCAAATGGCACTTGACAGAACTCAACTCATAAAAAAAAAAACTCTTGCTATAGAGGATAGAACACTACTGTTTATTACAATTTAGTTCCAAATTAAACATTGAATCCAATCAAGAAATGTCATTTTAATTAATTATTGGTCATCTTAATCAAAGGTGGGAAATTCTTTGTTTTAACTCTGTTGAATTTTATTAAATATGTGGGGGTTGTTATCTTCTCCTCACCCAAACCTGTACTATAATCTCAGGAAAATGTCTCCCTGGGTGGTTTTATTTTGATTGCACACTAAGTTGCAATCTTCTTACATCCAAAAGTCATAGGCCTTCTGGCTCTATAAAGAGCACAGCTTTGCTATACAGATCTTAAAGTGAAATCTTTTCATTTCATTATGTTCTGTGGAACTGAGGATTCAATCCAGACAGCACTAATCTATATGCCCAGTCCACGTGTGTGTAGGCATGTAGGTATGCATGTATGTATGTGCATACATATTTGCATACTTTCTTACTTACTTAGTGGCAGCATTTCCCTAAATGGACAAGTTGGTCTTGTACTCGCAATATTCCAGCTAACTATCTGGAATTATAGGAGTGCAGCACTGTGCCCATCTGAATCTTTTAAATTTTGCTAATATACACTATTTTCCTCCACGTTTAATACAACACTGAGGTATCTAAGAGATTTCATCTCTATTGACTAAGTCAGTTCTCACTCGTTTTTTGTGGCTTTGCAATGAGCAATGCTGATGGAAAAAATGGTGAGATTTAGTCATTTTTTCATAAAATGTGCTTACTACTCATTGGATATAATTGTAAAAGATCCCATTTGTGTAGAAAATTCCAATTTCCTGTGTGATTTCAACAATAATACATTTTCTAATTTAAGAAGAGGTTTAGGAACTTTTAATCTTAGATTTTAGTGAAAAGAGGCGTTAATGTTATTCCCAATGTACAAAAAAAAAAATTGAGACATGATCGTACTACTGCTGATTGACAAAATCTAGCCAAGTAGGAACTGCAAATTACAGTTTGTTCTATAGATATTTTCTACTACATGTTGCTGCTTAGAAACTATTACTTTCCAAACTTCTGGTTTCTGATCTTTTCTTCATTTTTCTTTTAAGGCTAGTGTAAACTGGGCATGGTGGTGCATGCTTGTAATCTTAGCACTCTCAGATGCTGAAGTAGGAGGATCACGAGTTTGAGCTCAGCCTGGGCAATTTAGTGGCTTAGTGTAAACCTGTCTTAAAATCAAAAATGTACCAAAGTCCTGGCCATGTAGCTCAGTGCAAAGGCCCTGGGTTCAATCCTCAGTACCGAAAGGGGAAAGAAACCTGGTTTATACCAGGAGCCAACTGAAAGATCTTCAGATGACCAAAGCAAGAACAATACAAATCAATAAATATATAAATAACATATTGCAATCCAAAGCACAACACAGATATTCATGAGTCTGTAATGATTAAAAATAACAGTGGTTTATTTGCATTTTAATTAATAGGTAAGTAAATGGAATAAGCAAATATCTGTAAGACAGTGTTAAATGACTTACTCTATCTCTTCAAGAAAGTAGAACATAATTCCCTATTACTTCTTTCCAAGAGCGTAGTATACAAGGAGGGAAAATAGCTTCACAATGAAGAAGCAAACACTTTCATAGCCATGTGACAAAGGTCAACATCAACTGTAAAAAATCCTGTTGATAGTACGTGCCCATGTGTTGAAGTAATGAAAATGCACTTTACATCTGCAGTCTTTACAACCATCAGTCTGTATCCTGGTGTGATAAGAAAAACATCACACAATCCTCAGTTGAGAATATTCTACAAAATACCTGATCAGTTATCCTCAAATCCGTCAAGAAAAATATGGAAAAAGGAAAGTCCAGGGAACTGCCACAGCGAAGAAGATACAAAAGAGCTATGACAACTAAATATAATGTGGTATCCTGCCCAGAAATGTGGAACAGAAACCAGAAGCCAGGAAAATCTAAGGAAATCTGAATACACTGTAGCATTCAGTTAATAGTAATGTCCTAATATAGTTTATATATATTACTAATATAAAATATTAATAATGAGGCAACTCATTTATGTATAGAAACTTTGTACCACCTTTGCAAAATGTCTGTAAATGTAAAGCTATTAAAATGTTTAAATATCCAAGAATGATATATTCTACTTTCCATATAACCATTACATATACTTCTTCCTCTGTTTTGTCAGTCCTTATTGTCCCAAATAACATTTATGAATTTTTGTTCTTAACCTTTTTATTTTATTTCCCTTTGTAGTCAGAAATTAACTCTTCCCCCAAAGCCAAAGAATCTGCTCATTTTAGAAGGATAGTAATAATCCTTTGAGAAAAAATAAACCTGTATTTGAGGTCTATCTTACTGTCTTCTCAAGCAGAAAAATGCCAAATCTTGTCAACCACCAAACTCTATGGTGACTTCCCCCAGAAACAGCAAATCCATGTTGAAATTTTATTTACAAATCAGAAACCCTTGCTGCTTTCTACCTGCTCCACTTGTAGGGAATTACCACAAAGAGCTCAATCTTCTAACAGTCTCATCAATTCCAAACTGAAAACTGCATTTTGCTTCCTAAAAGATTAGCAGTGCCTAATTATACTTTCTTCATTCCACTAACACAGATTTAAAATAGCAACTAACATTTTCATGCCATTCAATTGGTTATAAAATCAGTTCATGGAAAAAGGAGAGAAAAATAAGTTAGAATGTACTTTTTGCTTTTTAGATTAAACTCCAAGCATGGAGAGACACAGGGACATCAGGGATTTGAAAATGTATTTAACAGTGCAGGCAGCCATGCCGGTAAGAATATTATGATCACATGAAATAGGAGCAGCTTCTCAACATTACTCTGAGAGTAGTTATTTCTTGGTGTATATAATTTCCTCCTAGGCATATTTTCAGAAATGCACAATGGATTTGGAAGTACAGTAATTAAACTGACATTCTTTAAGGAGTTTGTGGTCAATTCCAAGTCTCTATCTTCTCTACTTCTGAGAAAATGGAGACATGGGAGAAGGGCAAGGATGTAGGGTGAGATGGCAGGAAAGCTAACGACACTCAGTATGGCTCAGGCAGGAGGGAGTCTTTGAAACCTCCCTCAAGTCAAGCTACAAAGATTCAACTGCCAGGGAGAAAATATTTTTTAAAGGGACAGCTCTCTGAATTTTCAAAAATTCTGAGAGGGGTAAAAGTTCAAGAGCTGAAAGACCTGTTTTCCTTTGTACCCACCTCCCTGAGTGTGGTTTATAGGTGAACCTGCTATCATCCAGGCCCTCAGTTTCTATACCTTGAGGGAAAAACTGGTGAAGATTTTCAGCATCTCTGTGGTTTGGGCACTTTCTAAAGCTCAATGCATTACAAAATGTAGCATGTAAAGTACTACCTGGCATCTTTTGCAAAAGGAGATTCTCCTATGAAGGGTGTTTGGAGTTCAGAGTCTACACTTCCAACAAGTTTCCAGGAAGTATTGATGCTGGGGTGCTCATCACTCGAACTCTTGGTGACAGGAATCTAGCTAATTCATTTTATGTACCCACACCATGGTTCAAAGTCTGAATGGCCAATTCCCAAAGTCTCATTTCCTTTCATTTACACACACACACACACACACACACACACACACACACACACACACACGAAGGCATATTTAATTCTAGTAAGTTTGAGTTTATTGGGACAATTAGTCAAATAAAAGTAAGGATTCCTATCTTTACTGTTTGAAATGAGAACCAATACAGTATCTCTCTGAAAGGAACTACAGTAAACTAATCTCAATAATTACATACAGAAAAATAATATAAGTAAGGATTACTCAAAGTTCTTCTGGATTTTTAGAACAATTTTTACAAAACTTCATTTTATTTTATATGGCCAAATGACTATATGGATGTATATCAGTATTGTGGATCGCTATGGTGGAGATATATACATAAGCATTTACTTTCAAGTTGGCTGATATATTCATTTAATATATATCTATTGCCTGCTCTGTAAAATGTAGTATGCTAAGCTGTGTATAAGGACTAAATTTCTCACACCCTTGTTTCCCTCCTTTGGCATACAATTAGTCCCATATTACAGATTTTCATTATACACATTTGTAGCAGTTGCAACCTATGCAGACAATGGAAAAGAGTTACCCCTTGCACAAATGAAATGAATTCCTGATTCATTTGCACTGTGGTGACACATGAAATTTTGTCCAAATCCTGACTCTGTTTGTGATACTGTTGCTTGTGGCTCTGTTACTTGTGGCAAGGTAATACTTACAAAATACTCTACAGATATGTATTTTTCATCTGTGAAATGTGAGTTATAATAACCACATACTGTTATGGGATGAAATGTGTCTTCCCAGAAAAGATACTGTATGTTGAAGTCCTCTAACCGTCAGTGCATCGGAATGGGACCTTAACTGAAAACAGTGCTGTGAATGTGAGTACTTTAGATGGGGTTATACCAGAGTAGAGTGAGGTCCTAATCCAGTATTACTGATGTTTTTGTAAAAAGAAGCTATGCAAACACAGAGGTACACAAAGGGAGAGTACCATGTGACAACTGAGACACTGGAAACATGTAACTGCAAGGGATAACAAAAGTTGCTAGCAAACTACCAAAATCTAAGCAGAAAGGAAGAATTTCTCTGCAACTGTCAGAGGGAGCATAGCTGACTGATAGTGTGAACTTGAATGAGAAACACCCAACTAAACTGGGTCCCCTGGTTGTGGCTGAGGGGAATTTGAAGACAGAAGACCCACCTTGGGTCAGCTTGTCACCTGTATGGAATAAATGGGAAACGAAGAAGGAAGGCTCACTTCTGTTTCTTTGGAGGAGCTCCAGTCTTCAGCTTCGCTTTAGACACTGTGCTCTGGCTTCCAGCGCAGACTCTTCAGCCTCCAGTACAGACCTTGCGGCCTCCTCATACAGACTCATAGCGGGCACTACAGCGAGCTCCAGGCCTTCCACTGGATCCCTCTCATCTCCAGCGTGCAGAGAGCCCTTTTGCACTTTTCCACACCTGATTCTGTGAGTGGCTATTTTAAGCCAATCTTGTAAATTCTTATAAATTTGTGTATCTTGTGTTAAATCTGTTTATCTAGTAAGCACTGACCCTTACAGTTGTCTTGACCACTAAAGTTGGGACTTCTATCCTCTGGAAATGTTATATAATACATTTGTGTTGTTATAAACCACTCAGTTATGGAATTTTGTTATGTCCGTCATGAGAAATTTATACATATAGTCAAATAACATAATGTTTTCAAAGATTTTAACAAAGAATGTAACACCATATTTCGATACACACTAACTTTTCATACTTGTGATTTCATTTGGCATATGAAACAATTAACAAGGAGATACATTAGAGCTTTGAGAATACCATATTCTTTGTGCACAAAAATTATTTAATAACAGCAAAACTTTGAGTTCAAAAATACAGTGAGATGGTATCTTAGTGTTGTTTTGATCTGCATCTCTCGAATGACCAATGATGTTGAACATTTTTTCATATATTTATTTGCTATTTTTATTTCTTCATCTGAGAAATGTTTTTTTTCATTTTAGTCATTCACTTTATTTGTAAAGTGGTATCATATTGTAGTTTTGACTTGCATTTATCTAATGGTCTGTGAGGTGGAAAGTTGTTTTTTTTTATTTTTCAAGATACAGTTATTTTTACATGTTAATTTGTGTCCAGCATCTTGCTGAGTGCACTTATTTGTTTCAGGGGTGTGGTATTTGTTTTTATTTTTGGAGATTACCTGGGATTTTCTATGTTGATAATTGTTATGATCACAAGGAACAATTTTGTTTTCCTTTCCAGTGAGTATTCCTTTTGTTTCCTTTTCTTAATACATTTTTGATATTATTTTAAATAAAAGTGATGCGAGGGAGCTGGGGATTTAGCTCAGTGATTAGAGTGCTTGCCTTGCAAGCACAAGGGCCTGAGTTCGATCCCCGGTACCACAAAAAAAAAAAAAAAAAAAAGTGATGTGAAAGACAGCTTCTTCTTGATAACAGTAGTAAAGCATTCATTGTCTTGTTATTAAGTTTAATTCAGGTGCAGGGCTTTCTTAATAAAATTTATGAATTTGAGGAAGTTTCTGTATTTCTGAGAAGTTTAAATATGATATTGTATTGTACCAAGTGATTTTTCCATATCATTTGATAAGATGATAAGATTTTTTGTTTTTTAGGTCGTGGGATGGATTCCATTCTTTCATTTTTGACTATTGAGCCAACCATGTACCCCTAGAGTAGCTCCACATAGCCACAGTGCATAAGTCTTTTGTATAATATGATCCCTTATCCGCTAATACAATTCGAATGATTTTTATATCAATAGTCATGAGATATTGATTTGTTGTTTCTATTTTTGTACTGTCCCTGCTTGTTTTGGCTATCAATATAATAATTTCATAAGATGAAACGGGGAGTGATCCCTCTACTATTTTCTGGAAGATTTCATTCTTTTTAAAATAATAGGTAGCGTCAGGCATGGTGGTGAAAGCCTGCAATCTCAGCACTCTGGAGGCTGAGGCAGGAGGATTGCCATGTGTTCTAGACTAGCCTGGGCTACCTACCTACTTTAAGTCCAGGTTGAGCAATGTAGCAAGATCCTGTCTCAAAAAAAAAAAAAAATTCCCTCGAAAAATATTAGGTAGATTTCTAATGAAACCACTTTGACCTAGAGAATATTTACATTTTGAATTTAATGCATTTAATATTTATGGGTCTGTTTAAAGTAACTATTTCACGTTTGATGGATTACGGCAATTTTGTGTCTTTGGGGGGAATTTGTCCTCTGGTTGTGCTATCAAATTAGTAACTTTATAAGCATGTACGTCTAATGTTCCCAGATTGTCTTTCTGATGTCTGGAGGCTGGTGGTTATTTGTTCTTTCTCATTTCTCATAATGGAAATTTCTCTCTGTCTCTGTCTTTCTCTGTCTCTCTGTCTCTGTCTCTCTGTTTGTCTCTCTTTTTGGTAGAGATTGGTTAATTCGCTCAATCATTTTCAAAGAATCGAATCAGTTATTTGTTTCACTGATTTTTATATGTTGTTTGTTTGTTTTCAATATGACAGATCTGTTAATCTTCATTATGTCTCTTCCCTACTTGCTTTGCATTTATTTGTCCTTTCTCTTTCTTGTTATTGAGGTGAGAACTTCTCTTGAGATGAGATTTTTTTCCATTTCTAATGTGTACATTTAATATTATTCTCATAAATATTTATATAATGCATTTTAATTTTCATTCAGTTCAATGTATTCATTTGGTCTTATGATTTCCTCTTTGACTCACAGAATTATTTAGTAGTGTGCTGTTTCATCTCCATGTATTTAGGGATTTAGGGATTTTCCTATTTCTGTGATGCAATTTATACTTTGATTTCATTTTTGTCAGTTTATTCTCTTTATTATTTTAGCTAATGTACATTTGCTATAGTTACACTTCTCAAGATACAGTCTATAACATAGATTCTCTGAGAAATTAAATTGAAAAGAGTATGTATTGTACTGTTTTAGACTTGAATAATTTATAAAGTTTTATTACATCATGTTGATTGTTGTATTCCTCTTTATCATTCTTGATTTCAATCCAGTTATTCTATCAATTATTGAGAGAGGAATTATAAAGTCTTTAGGTGTAACTGTGGATTTATTTTCCTTCTTTGCAGTTCTATTGGTTTTTGTGTTGTGTATTTTGCATTTTCTGTTGCTTGGTTCACGTACAATTTGCATTACTAAGTCTTATATATTTACACTTGCATCATTTTATACTATCCTTCTTCTGACTGATAGTTTTCTTTGTTTTGGGTTCTACTTCATTTAACATTAATATGGTCACCCTTGCTTTGCATTGATTAATGTTTGCACCACATATAGTCTCATCAATTTATTTTAATGTACATCTACTGTTATACATGAAGTGAGTTTTTTGTAGGCAAAATATAGTTGAGTCATTTAATTTTTAAAATCTATATTTCCAATCTCTGTCTCTAGTTCTTGTAATTAAAATATTGATATTTAATGTAAATATTGATATATTAATTATTACATCTGCTGCTTTGCTTTCTGTTGTCAGCTTTTCTCAGTGTACTTTGTTACTTTATTTTCTTTTTTGCAAATTCTTCTTCATTAATTGAAAAATGTGAAGAATTTTATTTTTTACCTAGAGTGTTTTTTACAGGTATGTTTATATGTAATTTTCGTGATCACTGTGGGTAATATACATGAATAGCTTCACAGTTTATGTTACGGTGATTTTGCCTGTTTGGATAAGATACAAGAACTTTGCCTGCTATGGTCTGTTTTATGTTCTAATGTTTATAAATAGTTTTCTTAACTATTTTCCTCTACATGTACTTAGAACCACGTCAAAGTTACAATTTTTATTTCAGACATTACCGTATTTCAGAAAAGTAATCTTATTGTATTTACAGTATTTTCACTCACTGTATTTTCATTCTTTCTTCCTAATGTTACAAGTTTTTTTTTCATTAGTTCACTTATTGTGGCAAAGAACTTACAGTAGCTTCTCTTATGGGATGCCTGCTCTGAACAAATTAATTTTTCTCCATCTGAGAATGTCTTGATTTCCTCTTCAATCCAGGAGGCTCTTTTCACTGGGTATCCAATTTTCAGTTGGAATTCCTTTCATTCAGCACTTTACATTACTGTTCCGGCTCTTTGTGGCTTTCATGGTTCCAAATAAAAAACTTAATGCTACTTGTAACTTTTTTTGTCTAAAGATTAGGTGTGCTTTTTTCCTTAGTTTTTAGTAACTAATGCTTAATGTCTTTTGATAAGACTGATCTTGCTTGGGATTCACTCAGCAAGCTTGTGTGTGTGTGTGTGTGTGTGTGTGTGTGTGTGTGTATTTAACATCATAAGTGATACTGGGAGAAAAACTGGGAATATGTTTACCATATTCAAAGAAAGGAGTATATATATGTGTATATATATACTCCTTTGTATGAAAGGCTCATACAAATGGAAAAATGAGTTATGTACAGCATAAATGACTCACAGTAGGAGAAATACAAGTGGCAAAATAATCACATATGACGTGGTTATTCTAGCTAGAACTAATATTTTGTCCTGTTAAAGTGGGAAAAAAATGACAAACTTAAAGACAGGTTATTAAAGGACCAATACTGACCAATGGAATGCAGAATATACATCTTATGATAACTTCAATGTTATGAATTTGAAAATAAAATTATTTTGAATAAAATCACACCTCATTTATAAATTTCAGAAGATAATAAAAAAGTACTACATTAAAACTGGTTTAAGAATTTCAAAATTCTGTCAGAGAATTTCAAAATTCTTTGTTAAAATGAATTATAAATGAGTTTAATTCAGTTACTTCATAGGTCTGACTCTTTGGTACAAAGTAGAGCTAGTGCTTGCTTTAGCAGCGCATATACTAAAATCGAATGATTCAGAAAAGATGGACATGGTCCCTGTGTAAAAGATGACAGGCAAATCGATGAAACATTATATATTTTTGCTTCCTCTTTCCTAAACTTCTCTGGCAGAAAAATGGAAGCTCTGATAAAATATTTTTAAGAAGTATAACTACCATTCATTATCAGGACTATTCTTGAATGCTGAAAGTTTGAAAGAATGAGAATATGATATTATAATACAATAAATGTATGTTTGATCTCTTCCCCTGGTTCTTGGCATACAGCTTATAAAACCTTCAGCATTTCAAGAAGGTTGCTGGGTACTAGCGAGATGTTTGGTGGCTGGCAAGCCCTAGTAGGTTTCAGATTGCAGCTGGTGACCAGAAAGCCTGAAGCATGATTAGAGAGTTAGGATTTCTGACAAACTTTTACAATTTCTGGGGAGGAAAGATGGACTAAACTTTGAGCTGATCAGTAACAATCAAAGATATACAATTAATCCTAGGGAAGGAAAGATCCATAAAAATAACCCTAGAGTTTAGAGAGCTCTGAGATTATTAAAAGCATGGCGGTATGCAGGAGACTCACGTGCCCCAGCGATGACAGGAATATCTACCTTCATGTACCGGACTCGTCATGTGTCTCCCTTGTAATGTCTTTTATTATAAATGGGTAAGTAAAGTATAAACTCTGAGTTCTCGCAGCTCCTCTAGCAAATTAATTAAACCCGAGGAAGGGGTCATGGGAACCTCAAAATTATAGCTAGTTTTCAGAAGTAAAGGTCACAACACCAGAATTAGAATTGGCATTTCAAGTGGAAGCCAGTCTTGTGAGACTGAGCCACTAACCTGCGGGAGCTGAGTAACTCCAGGTACCTAGCATCAAAATTATGCAGAACACTCAGGGAGTGTTTAGTGGAGAATTGCTTCTTTGGTGTGTATGTTGGGATACACAGGTAGTGTTGCAAGTATTGTTTTGAGTGTGAGAGTAGGAGGTAGCAATTTGATTTTTTCCTATGTTATGTAGAGAGTTTTGAGAAAACACACACACAGAATCAGCTCTATTCTAGTATGGCTTATGTATTTCTAGAAGTTATTGCGATATGCAAAGTCACGAAATAAAAATGGCAGGGCTTATGGGAAAATGGTTCTGGAAAACAATACTGGAAAACATTTTCAGTAACATACAAAGAAAGAAAGTCATAGGAGGCTAATACAAATTATGACATTTTATACATATTAAATGATTAAGAGATATATAGTGTAGTTTCAAAGTGAGTATGTTACCTCATCTTGAAAAAGATTTGACATTTGATTATGTATGTGGATATTGGAAGTTTCAGTTTTCAATGAATGGTAAAGTGACAGATGTATTATCTGAAAAGGGAGTCAGAAAGATCTAACCACAGAGATGGATGGGTGACCTTATAATAAATGTGCTGAACTGAGGGAGTGGGTAGATGCCTGAAGTTTGTGAAAGGTTACACTGTGTTTATCTCTATATCACTCGGTCCAACATTTTGTGCAACCCCCACCTAGTATTTCTCAAGGAAGTATTACATAAGCAAATAAAACATTATGTGCAGTACTCAGATTGTCTCCTAATATATCAACAGTTTTGAGACCAATTCACTTTTTTTTTTTTTTGAGACAGGCTCTCATTATATAGTTCAGGCTGCCCTTGAACTCACTACGTAGCCTAAACTGGCCTTAAACTCACAGCAATCCTCCTTCAGCCTCTGAAGAGCTGGGATTACAGGCATGCATCACCATGCCCAACTTAATTCACATTTTTAAAGCACACTTTAAAAAAAAAAAAGCACACTTTTTAGCAAAACTGACTGCACTAGCTTCTACTAATCAGATGGCTGTTTGCAATTGCTTAAGTTTGCACAGAATTTCTCTAGCAAAAGGTAACACATTTGCCTTCATTATCACATAAACTCCATAAAATCTGTGTAACATTTGATCTAATATATCAACTTTTATGACTTTACTAAGAAAGTTTGAAACATTTCATATCAAAAATATTAAACATGACTAAATTTCATACACAGAATTTGGAGTCTACTTCGCTGTAATATATTATAGTATACTTGTATAGTTGACTATTGTTCAAATAGTTTAAAAGTTTTACGGAAATTATATTTTGAGGTGAAAAGATATTCATGGCATACTAATAGGAAAAACACAAGGTATTAAAATAATATACAAGGTAAAATATAAGGAAATTTATATATATAAATATATACATCTATAGACCTCTACAAAATTATCAATAAATTCTTAACTCTGGGTAGGTTGGATTATAGTTTTTACTTAAGTTCTTTTTTAATTGTGTTTTGAAATAGTGACATTTTTCTTTTTGTAATATATCTATGATTATAATAATCAAAAACCCTAATTTATGTGATCTAAAATGTGATTTCAAAACAATCTTATGATATACTTTTATTAAGTTGTTTAACCATGATCCAAAATTTTATTGGGCACAATGCTTAAGCATAATCCTTGCGACTCTCCATCTCTCCCCTCTACCAGTTTTGATGCATAAATAGGTTACACACCACATCTTCTACCTGGGCTCTTGGCAGACACTGCCAAATGATTCCTGACCAACAACTTATTATTAAGTGTTGCTCTAATTCTGAAACAGCAACTAGAATTAGACCATGAGATAGATCTGTTTGTTTCCTTGCTGTTTCAAAATGCTGATCAAGAGGACCAGTGTCAGGTATTCACTGTTGAATATCTGTTTTCTATACTGGTTGCAAGATATTTGGTTTAATTTTTTTAATTTTAATTTTTATTAGTACATGTTTGCAGTACACTGATGACTACATTCTTATAGTTCAGTGGTAGAATACTCACCAGCATGTGTAAGGCTCTGGGTTTGAATTTTTTGTTGTTGTTGTTAATGCTGGGGATCCAATTCAGGGCCTTGTGCTTGCTAGACAAGCACTCTAACCACTGAGCTAAATCCACAGCACTCTGGGTTTGAATTTTAAACACTGCTGAATAAATAACAGTAAAAATGGGCTCATTTCTGCAGCACATATCCTAAAATTGGTGTGATTATTTTTAGTTCTGTTTAAAATGTACTTTATATTTACTGCATTGTAATATATATATCTTTGATACAGGGATTCTTCCTTACAAAAATACTAGGATGTGATCCATGTTTTCTGTGTGTATGACACTTAGGTTCTAATGCAGCCTCAGTGGTCTCATTTTCAAAACTCAGTCTCTGACAAAATACTGTTCTTTTCTCTTTCCCTTGTGATACTGAAAGAAAATTGTTGTGAACCAAGGAGTGGAGAAATAAATACCACATGTCTTGAAGAAAGGCTAATTTAGTAGCAACTGGGGGTGGAATGGAGAAATACTGCAATACAAATGTCAGGAACAGCCTCAAGTCCTATCCTTTCCACAGTGTAGAATGCCTTCATGATCATACCTGTCTCACTTCCTGAAGCTGACTTAAAAGTTTAATTCCACATGAGCTAGGAATAAAATCCTTTATAAAGTAGCTCCTGGCCAAAAGACTCTACTGAAAAAAAAAAAAAAGGTGAGAAAAGCAGACAGCAAATGAAACAGGAAGCCAACAAAATTTGCTCACTGCAACCTTACTACCTAACATGCAAAAAGTCTAGGAAGCCACATGTCAAGCTTCAAGAGGAGGCATGACTCTCTGGTGCTTACAAATTCAATGCCGTTAACAAGTATTTACTGAACGCCTTCCATGTGTTCAGCAATGTTTTATACACTCTGAAAGAAACAAAGGAATTATGAGACAGTTACTACCCTGAAGGAGTTTGCAATCTTGTCTAAGAGCTTTCTTGGGATACAATTTTGTGCTGAATGAGTAAGAAATATAGATGATTCAAAACACCCTATGGACAGAAAACCTATTCTCATGTCATCCATGTGTCATTGTAAATGGAAGCTCAACCATTTCGTTTTTAATCTACCAAAGGAATCAACCCAGACCACATCTATGCATTAACCTTGATCACATTTCAAGTGGAACATTCTAAGAAAAGAAATTCACATCCAAACCCAGAATGCTGTTGCTAAAATGTGCAGGAGCAGCCAGTCTTTGCTCCTTGACCTTGTCTGTCAAGTAAGATAGCAAGTTTTTTCTAGGTAATGCATTATCACTGTGTCTCATTTTTCTGATGGATTATACTTACACATCATTGAAGAAGCAATTTGGTTTGATGATGTACAGACATGCAGTAGATCATGACTCTGAAAGAGCAAGAGGAGGAGCACCCTGGAGATCTATAACTCACACATCAGTGCCACCCACAGAAGAGGGAAACAATTAATTTAAATTATCTGGACAGAGACTGGGCCACCAAAATGACTTTTGACCCTTTCCCAAATGTAAAAATAAATTTATTGAAAAAGATTTCTCCTGGATTTGAAAAGGCTATGTGACTGATCCTTGTGGTGATGGAATGTCTCAACATTTTGACAGTGATGGTGACTAAACACAGTGACACAAGTAATAATCTGTAGCACTAACAGCCACACAAACATCATACACACATATACAAATGTGTTTAGGTCACATGGGGCTAATATTAATAAGACGAACGGATACTAATATTCTGGTTGTGATATTATGGTATAATTTTATAAAATATTACCATTGAGGGAGCTGCATAAAGTATATACATTTTGTATTATTTTTAACAAGTGTCTGTGATTCTGTATATTTTTTCTCAGTAACATTTCAATGGAAATGTCTTTTAAATGCTACCTCAGATGCAAGATCATAAACAATTATGACTGAACCTTTATTAAATGGTCAAAATTTTCTTCTCTTTCAAATATGAAAAAATAATCCTACTCATTTCCAAGTTCCTGGGAGATATTGGCAAATACTAATTTGCTGATAACTTCTTTTTATCGTAACACCTAACTAATGTTCAACACAAGGAAAAGTGCTCTTTAACAGCAAGAAAAACGAACAAACAAACAAAGAACCAACTGGGTTTAAAGAATAAAAGATATTTCAGTATGCATCTACAAGCACAAGAAATCCAAATTTTGTCTTTTAATATAAAATAAGCCAGCATATTTCAGCAAGACCTGTGAATAATTTAAACTTAGAGTAATGCTGCAGGTAAAATAGAATGGAGTTCTTAAAATAGCAGGGTATATCTACTCTACACCAGAAATACCTGTGAAAGCTGCACATTGTCACCCAAAGACATACTTGGGTATATGTGAATTTGTTTTTGGATTATTTGGAACTAAAGGGATGGTTATGTTGTTATGTTAATTGTAGCCTTAAGGAATGACCTACGAGGAAGAAAAGAAATGTGAAAACGTACATAGATAGAATTATGAAATACAAAGTGAGCAACATAATGTGATCCCAGCTACAAAATCTTCCTACGAGTAAACGTGTTAACCTCCACGACCTTCGCTTAAGCAGAAGTTAAAACAAAGAATGATTCCTACAGATGCTAAGAACAGGAGGAAATGACGACCCTAGGAGGTAAGGACATGCTCCTGTTTGCAGCGAGGTAAAGGAGGTAATATTTATTAAATAACTGGGATGATCAATCAGAAAATGTGACAGTCGTTCTTCACAAAAGAATCCTAAGGAGTTACTAGTTACAGAAATCTTGAATTCAAGAAACAATAAATTTCTTATTTATTTATTTTTTTGGTGCTGGGGATCGAACTCAGGACCTTGTGTTTGCGAGGCAGCACTCTAACGACTGAGTTAAATTCCCGGTCCTATATTTTTTATTTTCAAAGAACAAAAATCTTGAGTCATTTGTAGGAAAACAGATGCACCTTGAGACCACGTTAAGTGAAGTAAAACAACTCACAAGCTTAGATATTGCATGATTTCTCCTATATGAAAAACTCAATATGTAAATAAAGTACAATCTAAAAGACAGGTCACAAAAAAAAGAGTGGGAAAAAAGTTATTGTAATTCAGCATGGGTAATGTATCCAAAAGTGTACTTTGATTTAGTATAATTGTCTTTTTTATGGTTTTGGCCTATTAATCTAGTTGTTAATCTGTATGTATGATAATTAACATTATAAGGCTTATAAATAAATTAATCTGATGCTAGAAAAAAGGAGGGAGGGATGGTGGCACTGGTCTGTAATCCCAGCATTGGGAGGCTGAGACAGGAGAGTCACCGTGAGTTTGAAGCGAGCCTGGACTACATAGTGAGTTAGATACCAGCCAGAACTGCATGTCATGACTCTGTCTCAAAAAAACAAACAAACAAAAATAATAATAATAATAAAAAGAAGGGTGTGAAGAGAAATGGGGAAAAAAAGAAGAATTGGTTGAAATGTTTTATGAATATGTGCTAGCTCCCCATAAAGAATGTAATCATAAATTAAATACATGAATATATGAATTAAGTATATAAATATATGAATTTAGAATAAGAAAACCCCATGAAAGAGAGAGAGTGGTTTCTGGAATGGGGATTAAAGTGAAAATAGCTAACAGATAATGTCACAGTTTACATGGTTTGAGAGAAATTTCAAAAAAAGCCTAAGAGAGTAATTAGTTTTCTCATTTAATGACCCAATGGAAAGATTCATCTTTATTCCTTCATTTAGTTTATTTAGTCTCTATTTCTTTACTTTTTTCCTCTTGTTGTTGTTTATTTAATGCTCTTTTCCTCATCTATCTTCACTTGCAAATTAAATACATAGAGGATCAATGACATAGCTGGCTTTTTTTATTAGGTAAAATTCAAATTTATGTAACAGATATAAGAATTACAATTAAAAATCATAGCACATCAACTGATGAAGAGTTAGAAAAATAAACAACCAATTCTCTAAAAGATTCTAAGCTCTGTATAAATTTTAAACTATATTTGGATTTGCTAATAAAATTAAATATTTCATTCCATTACTTATTATTTAATTAAAATACTGGTAGTAATGTATTAAATTTTAAGTGACATCTTGAAAAATAATGCAAGTTTTTAGAGAGCCACAAAAACTTCTGTATCCAAAACACTGGTCCAAACTAGGTAAGCAAATTTCATAATATAAGTGAAATACATGTATAATCGTGATTATGTGATTTTTAACTTAATCTTTTTTTAGTAACCTAATCTTGTAAAATAAGGATGTTGCAATTCACAATAGTGAGTATTAAACATTATACAATTTAGGAGAAAACTATAAATAATTTATAAAAATAAGTAAATGTATAAATCTAAACAGATTATCCAGAAACCAAAAGGCCTTTAGTTTACTAGAATTGAGTAGTAGCAAAAATGAGGTCAGGATCTCTAAAGAACACATTTAAGTTTTGGTTAAGAGTCTGTGAATAAAGTGATTTTTTTTTTTAAAGAAACCACTGGTCGTAAAGACTGTAAGATGATAGATTAAGAGGTTTTTCGCTCATGTCTCACCAACAAAACAATGATTTATAATGATCCATGAATAAAGTTGCATTTCTGAGAGATTTGAGGTCCAGGGAGAAGACTGTATACCCTGGCAGAGCCCAAAATTCAAGATGATTTCCCAGTGGCAAGCTTGGCCATCTTGGTCCTAGATATGAACCGAAAATACTCATGTCCATGCAGACTTGCTTCCAGCCCCACTTGGCCACAGTCCTGCCACCAGTTCCACTTACCAAGTGACCTGGGAACAGTTCATCCAATATGCCAGTAAGAGTCAATTCCACAATTCGGGGGAAGATGGCTGGGTTTGTGTTCATGTGGAAAAGACGGATGCAGTTGCGTTAGTCACCAAATGCAAAGTTTGTGGACTGAAGCAAAATTTTGCCAAACACTTCTGTTTGTGAACTGAATTGTTTGCAAACAGAAACATTTATGAACCCGATGTATTACTGTGTCTTAAGTGTTCTCACTACAAGTAGAAGAAAAGAAAAAGAAGAAAGAAAGGAAAAGGAATGTAAAGGAGAAAAGAAAAGAAACAAAAAGTTATGTGAAGTGATGGATATGGGAATTATCTTGACTATAGTAAATTTGTAGTATCTAAACATAGAGTTGTACCCTTAAATGAATACAATTTCTGTTTGTCAATTATACCCCAATAAAGCTGGTTAGTGGTTTGTCTTTGACATCTAGATTTATTTCCAACTTTATTTTGAAATTAATCATACTTGTAGTTCAAAGACCTTGATAGATTTTTAAATAGAAGAAAATGACAAGCATTTTCATTCTTTGGAAATTTAAATACAAATTAAACCCAAAGATGCAATTACACAGAAATGCATTACGTGTACTACAATAGATATTTACACATATTTTTGTTGATGAGTATGTCTGAGTTTGTTAACTGCTAGATGGTGTGTACTTCGATATAGTTTAGCTGGAATAATCACTTAAGACTATTTAGGGTTTTTTAAGCATTGAAATTGAAAGGAACTAATTTATTGGAATTCAAGACTCTTGAAAAATAAAACAATCTATGTAGCAATAATAAAATCACAAGTACCTAGATTATTCACATCAACTTTAAGCCTACCAATTTTAAAGGGATAAAGACAAAAATGGGAACTATTTTATGTTGATAAGCAATATGATGAGAGAGATTCAGAATCATGATGTTACTGATTGCTGAAATAGCTGAGCTTTTGCCAAGCATGCAGATGAATATGGAGTAAATGCTAGCTTTACATATAACATCACTGAATGTAACTGGGCCTAAGGATAAAAAGTGCTGGAAGGAACTTTCAGTTCTATAAGAAAATATGGGCACTATATGTCAGTGACACGCACTTCCCCAGAACATTTGTGGGTCTTTAGTTTTCTGTTTTTCAAGTTAGCAGTATTAAAAAATAGTTGTGGTAGCAATTGGCACATAACACACAGAAGACCTGGATTTTCTATTTTAACATCCGTGATCCTGAATAAGGATAAAACCGAGTGATTCTGTGTATAGTACTAAGTACATATTAGAAGAGTGTGTTATCAAAAACAACTTGGCTGTATATAAACTTATTTCTTAAAATATCCAGCAACCTTTAATTTATTAATAATTTTTCATCTTTACAATGGTGTGAATGTGATACACATTCAGTGGAAATGATATTTCAAGTTCTGAATTTTAATTCTTTTCCAGACAAGCGCTAAGTGGTACGATCCTCTCTTGTGAGCCTAATGGCAACAAACCACAACTCACAGTTAGCCCTGATATCCGCAGGGTGAACAACTGACACCCTGCAGTATGCAGCTTGATACTCATGATTGGGGCTTCACACCCAGCATGTCTCCACAGGACCCATCTGCATACATGTAGGTGAGACACTCCACACTCTATTATAAAATCGGCTTTTTGTCCATTCATTTTGCCAGGCTGTGGGCTAATGTAAGTGTCTCAACATATTTAAGATATGCAAGGTGCAGCTATGATTTTGGGTAGGACAGGCATATTAAATATAATTTAAATTATGATTTTTCAGTTGATGATGTGTTTATAAGGATATAAATACATTGGTGAGGGAGTATCTGTATATATGTTCATAACTTTTTGCTATCATATCTAAATAGCATAAGCTAATGAAGCTTCCTATCACATTCAATGAAAATATATCACACATTCAAGAATGAAGGATTGCACAAGTACATTTTTTAAACTAATATTTACACAGCAATTTTTATTGAGTAACAGCAATATCCTGAATATTGTTCTAATACTTGTTCAATAACTGATGGCATTATTAGAACTAAGGCAATAACAGTTAAATAATTACTCAAAGGTCATTTATGAAATTGTAGAATGAAATCTCATGTTTCAGTGTTTCTGTTCATCTCTAAGAGTAAATCACTTTAACTGTACTTCTTTTATTTGTTTTTCATTTATTTTGTCCAAATAATTATTTTCATGTCTACTTTATTCTATATAGACAATATATGAAGGAATTTAGCTCAGGAGTACATATGCTTATATGTTTAATCTCATTAAAGCATAATTAGTATAAATACCAAAAAGCAAGCATTTGTTATATTTCATATAATAAAAATAATAGTTATTGTAGAATAAGAAAATAAGTATTATTTTAGAGTTTAGGAAAATGTATTTATTGGATTGGCTTTTGTTTTCCTTTGTGTTTAGATGGACATCTCTAAGTCACAGATATTTTGACAAAGTCTATGATTTTAAGCAAGAGTGATAAATAAGTCTTTTGAAGCTGGAAGACACCTGCTTCTGACTTTAGTCCCAGCACAGTCTGTAAGTCTGGACCTTGGGGTCTCTATATAAGAAGCAAGGCTTCTTATGAACTTTTGCCCCAGATGAGTTTATTTGCTTGCATTTACTTGGCCCCTAGCGGCTTCTCTGAGTGCAGTGAACAATTTTTCATTCAAAGGATAACACATAATCGGACGCTTTTGTTAGAGTCTCATATATGTAGTAGGTGATCCAGACAACACGACATTTTTGTTTTCTTTTTTGCCATCTCTCCACACATAAAACTAAAGTGGATTTTTGAGACCACTTTGTAGATAATTAAGGTAAAAGGTTTTATTCACAGCAATTAGGGCTCTGGGTGAGTTAGCAGGATTTATTTAAAATGATGATTAACACTGATCAGAAGATCATTTAACTATCTGAGTTGTAGTCATTACTTTCAATTTTTGATTTCCAAACTGATAGGTTATACTACTAAACTTTGACACAAAAGAGCAAAATAATAAGACACAGAAAAGCAATGAAGAATTATTCATCGACTGCAATAAAATTGTGGAAAAATACTAGAAACACTTAAAAAACTTGGAATTTTCTTGAAAAAGAAATACAACCAGCAAAAGAGCGGAAATGTATACTCATTAGTGTTAGGGCAAATTTTCATCTGTGCAGTTCCTCTTGAATTGCAATGTTCAGGAATAAAAACTCAATGATATGCTGTCCATGGAGACAAAATACATATGCTTGTTACCTTCTTTCAAACTTATTCTGAGTAAGGTCAATAAAAATACTATAATTAGAGAAGTTTATGAAATATGAACCAAGAGAGGTGAAAACTGAGGAATGGCACAGGTGGGGAAAAGTCTATGAAGGTTTTACTCCAAAAATACGTAGCATAATAGTTCAGTGTATTGAATCTTAATTATCTCAGCATCTCTGCACTTACAGAAGCACTCAATACATACTAACCAGATTCTTGGTAATGCCGAAAATGTATGACTCTTCGTAAAGACTGATTTTAGGGGTCCTATTTCACAATTTAAAATTGGTTCAACTCTTAAGATACTCCCTGGTATCATGAATAGTTTTTCATTATGTTTTCATATTTGCATCCTGTCTCTATCAAGAATACTGAGAAAAAGCCCCATCTGGTCAGAATCACAGTTGATTCTACCATATGGTTTCTCTGTCTGACGCTATATATCGAACTATAAAAACTTTTGAGATGGCTATAGTAAATTCACTATATGTTCAAAAGTGAGACTATTGCTAGTTAACTTCTAATAAGTCTGTGTATGAGCACTGAATAATTTATATTGTTATAAAGCATTTTTGTAATCCTCATTTAGAATACTTATTTTTTACCAAAACTTATTCTTTGGTGTCAATAAATTCAGTATGTGAAGAAAAGTGCTGTACTTTGGATCTTGAATGTCCTTCAAAGACCTATAAGTTAAAGATTTTGTCCACAGCCTGAGATGACACTGAGAGGTGGTAGAAACTTTAGAAGGTGCGGTTTACTGGAAGGAAGGTAGGCATTGGAGATGAGCCCTTGAAGAGGATATTGGGACCCTGGTCCCTCTTCTTCCTCTTGCTTTTCCAAATTATAGTCCTGAGGAGGACTGTTTATTTCACCACATGCGCCTCACCATGATGTGCTGCCTCAAGAATGGGTCCAATTGACTTCAACCTCTGAAACTGTAAGCCAAAATAACTCTTTTTTCTTTTCAAGTTGATTATCACAGGTATTTTGTTATGGTAATGAAAACCTGATGAATGCAGAAAGGCTTAAGTGAGTGATTTTGAAACAACTAGATAACTACATTGGGAATGAAAAATGAACCTGGACTCCTAACTCACTCCAGACACAAAAATGAACTTTGGATGAATCACAAATTTAATCATATATATTAAATCCAGAAACCTATCAGAAAAACATAGGAGAATAACTTAGTGACACCGAGATAGGCAACATGGTCATAGGAATCAAAAATATTAACTGAGAGAAGAAAATAATTTATTATTAGAGTTTAGAAAAATTAAGGATAATAGCTCAATCAAAATACATAATTATGAAAATGAATAGGTAAGCAGTAAATTAGAAAAGCACTTATATTACATACCATATGCCTGACAGAAATTGCATTAAAATATATAAATCTCCTGCTAATCAATAACAGCAGGAAAAACAAGTCAGTAGAATGATAAATAAAAGTTTTAGAAAAAAAACCTTCCCAGAAAAAAATCTAAATAGCCAAAAAGTATAAAAAAGTACTCAGCAGAAGTTTGCATGAATGAAACAAAAATTAAGATGATATGCTATATAATCTACTGCTTGCCAGATGAAAACAATAAATACTAGTAACACCAAAAGTTGGCAAAGATGTGTATTATGTAAGTTTCTCTTTGCTGCTATGACAAATTATTACAAACATAGTTGCTTAAAATCGCAACTTTGTAATGTTGTAGTTTTGGACATCAGGAATCCTGCAATCAAGGTATTGGAAGCTCTGGGTTCCTGCTGGAGACTCCAGGAGAATCTGTTCCCTTGCCTTTTCTAGCTTTCGGAGGACATGTATGTTTCTAGGTTTATGGCCTCTTCCTCCATTTTCAAAGTCAGCAGCGGAACACTTTTATCTTTTACTTTCTCTGTCTCTTTCTCTCCATCATCTGCTCCCTTCTGACTGACTCTCTGGGCTCCTAGCTTCCTCTTATAAGGACTCTGTGATTATACTTGTTGGGCCAGACCATCCGACAAAACTTTTCCGTTTGAAAATGTCCAATTTAGTCAAATCTGCTAAATCCTTTTTCAATTTAAGTAACAAATTCATAGATTTTGAGGATTATGACATCTTTGGTTGAGACTATTGTCTTGCTTCCTATGTGGAACTACTTGAATTGCCAGAGAGAGAGAGAGAGAGAGAGAGAGAGAGAGAGAGAGAGAGAGAGAGAGAGAATGGAATCATAAAATGGTACAACCTCATTGAAAATAAGTTTGGCAGTTTCTTATACAATTGCACACAGCTAAATATATACAGTTAAACTTTATGATCCATCTATTTTGAGCCATGATATTTACCTAAATAAAATGAAAACATATGTTCACAAAAAGCCTTACCTATGAATTTCACAACACCTTTAATTACAGTAGACAGAAACTAGAAACTACTGAACTATCTGTCAACCAAAGAATGGATAAACAAAATATCTTCCTGTAAGGGTCAACTAGTCAATGAAGAAAAGGAATGGATTAATGATACATGTAAGAATATGTTTGGACATTAAAACATTACCTCGAATGAAACAAATCAAACACAAAAAATACATACTGCTTAATTCAAATTATAAGAATCACAAAAGAGGTGAAACTGATATGCTTGGGTAAATATCAGAAAATGTTTTTCACTTCTGGTTCAAAATTGAATAGAACAATGTATGAAGAAGCTCCTCTCAGTAATGAAATGTTACATATCACATTTGGAGTGTTAGTCCAGGAGTCTATACAATCATCATACCTTAAAAAAATGAATGCTTAGGGTTTATGCATTTTTTGAACATAAGTTGTATGACCATAAACATCTTTGAAAAATAACTGTTTTAATTCTGTTGTCTTGACAAAACTTCAAAATTATGTTACCTTTTTTCACCTTCTGTCTTAACTTTATCTAAAATTAATACAAACTTCATTGTACTAGATTCATGTGAAAGAAGACAACTATCATAACCTTTATTAACTGTACACCCACCTATGTTTGAGTGGTTTATTTTCCTCTCTTTTTATTCTTTTTCTTTTCCTGTAAAATTGAATAAAATGACTGAGCAAGCAACATTAGTTAGTAAGTGGGAAAATATTTTTCTTCATTTTAATACCCACAAAAAGCCTGATGGCAAAATATCTTTATTACGATCAATTCTAACAACATTTAGATTCTGAAATAAAATACTTTGCATTTTGATTGATGGTTTTCTTTTATGTTAAATTAAATGAAGACATAGAATCGTATCAAAATCAATCTTTAACTATTCTATGTATTCATCTATTTATCTAACTATATGAAATACATCACTCATTACACATTCATATTTTTACATTCTCACTGAACTTCTTATTAGTTCCTCTCAGAATATTCTTTGGAATATTCTATGTATTTATCAGAATTACAGGTTCTACCTCAAAAAGGAAAGATTTTGTAAGAACTATGCTAAAATGCCCCCGAGATTGTTATTGAAAACGTGGGGGCACAAAGGATTTTGTTTTCCCCTAACTTTTCTGTACTTTTTACTTAAAATGCCACAGAATTCCGTTCATTGAGTCTAACTTCTGACATATTCATGTTAATCTTTTAAACAAAACCAAAGCCAACATTGCAGTTCCCCAAGAATGATCTATTTTGAATATTGATAAAGTGAACAGTAATGTACAGGTTTTACCTGTAACCTCTATTTAACTGAAATATTGTCAAAATAACAGGGACTTTTACTTGTACAGATCCATGTTTCTCTAGCTAATAATGGCTTCGTTGTTTCTGAAATTATCCATCAAAAATGATATTTGTGACATCTGTATAAGTCCATGCAGCTGAATTGTCTTCTAAATTACACTCATTTGTTCCTAGGGATTTAATAATGAATCTGAAAAATGAGTACTAAGACTCAAAGATACAGGGAAAGTTTTCAGGGAGAGGAAATGTTTGCTTCCTTGCAGCTGCTCTCATTCTCAGAAGCAAGCGGATCACTTCACTGACAATAGGACTGGTCCCAGTATCATGGACAAAAAGCACAGAAAGGGAAGGCGGAAGGGTAAAGAAAACATGCCCACTACTGTGCCTCCTCTTTCATTATTTAGGTTAATGAAGCATGGTCCACATTTGCTTGGTGGAGTACAAGTATCTTACAGATGACCCAAACCATCTGCTTATAAGTGTCACTGTGATTCTGCAGTCATTTCATTCATATGATATAATTATTTGCACCAATTCTGGTGACTTTCTTAGAAATTAAACAATCTGAAAAATCAGAGGAAAACAATTCCAAGATATTTAATACTTTTGTAGCGATCCATGGCTATAACCTATCTCAAATGTGTTATTATTCACATGTGAAATTATCACATCTCATATTAAAAGATTGTATTATGACCAAAACATATATTTCTTTAAAATGCAAATTTTAAATCAAATATTTTATGCTAAAGTGACAATAGTTATTCTGAATATTATTATATGCCATAGGAAAAAACAATAACGTATATGGTTGTAGAAAAAGCAAAATATTTAGTAACAAGGGTATCTCCAGATTCTTCTAATTAGATAATGTTAGTTTTACAAACCACTTAAAGAATTAATAATCATTTAATACTACACGTTATTGAAAGTCTCAGTTTGCCTCCAAAAATAAAACTGAGAGCTATGAAATGCACATTTTTAACAGATCGAATCCAAGTATTAATTATGATTCCAAGCTAGTTTACCCAACTAGTAATAATGAGGTCTATCCAGCAGAAACCAATCTACACAAGCTTTATTGTTTGCTATAGTATACAAAATGTGCATTTAAATTCTCTCACTCTTAAAAGCCTATGCATCAAAGACATTATTCATGCCATTATCAAGATATTTTTCACTCTGTCCATCTTTTTAATGAGGCTCTTAACTGCCAGAGATATAGGAAAAGTAACTCTGGAAGATCAGTGAAACCTTTCTCTGCTGATGAGAAAAAAAGACATCAAAAACCATACTCTAGGCTGTGTCTCATACAGCATGTTCATCTATGGAGGGGACTTTGTGTCTACAATAAGTAGTGTAAACCATCATTATCCCTCCACAGGAAAATTGAAATAATCTTCTCTCTGCCCTACATAGCTACAGTTTTTCAACACTGAAAATTATCATCTCTGCAACTCATGCTTCCTTTAATAAGCAAATGTAAGAATGTAACTTTCATATTAATGTATGTTAAGAGCTTTGCCGTGTAGCTTGTTCCCACAATAACAATTTTTATTTGCCTTTTTTCTTCTCATCATTTTCTCCATGTGTTTTCATAATTTGTGTTTGCTCTTTTGACGCCTATAAAACATTATTTCTTAAGCATTGTGTATTTATTTCCTGGGAGTCTGAAATCCAGAGCTGGAGGCTTCTCTAGGACTCTAAGGAAAATTGTCTCAGGTCTCTTGTCCACCTTCTGATGGTTTGCAGCAATCTTGTCCACTCCTTGGCTAGCACTTGTGTTACTGCAAGCTTTACCTCCATCTTCACACTGCTCTCTTCTCTTTAGGTGTGTTTGACTTCCTCTTGTGTTTTTGTGCGTGCACACATGTGTGTGTGTGTGCATGTGTGTGTGTGTCTTTTCCTTTTTGTGTAAGGATATTGTCATAGTCAAGTCCAGTTCTCCAGTATGATCCCCATCCTAACTTAAATCTTCATTACATTTGCACAGTTCCTGTTGCCAAATAAGACCACAGTCATAGATTCTTTGCTGGTGGTGGGAAAGACACAAGTCTTCCAACATGTGTGATGTATGTTTATGCTCCCTGGCATTTTCACTTATTTTATTTCTCATTTCTGTCATGTCCTGTACCCATTTCTGGTTGGCTAAATTTCTTTTACCTAAATTTAAAACTCCATCCAATTGTCTATTCCCTTTAGAGCTTTCTATATTCTTCATGAGATAGATTCATGCTTTCACATGGTAATTTTCACACAAGTCCTTAGAACAAGAATTATAAGACCAAGCTAGGACATAATATTTTCTAAATAAATGGGTTTTTAAATAAGTGACACTTTGTAGCTACACTTGTTGCAAGTAGGGAGGGGTGGGTGAATGGAAGGGGGGGGAAGGGGGGAAAACCAAGATGTATCATGTACAGGTACAAAATAACCATGTTGATTATGAACATTATGTATACAATGTACCAATACATGTTCTTGGTAAAAATAATAAAAAAAAAATTAAAAAAAATAAATAAATAAGTGACACTTAGGTTTTATTATAATTAGAATGATAATGCTTGGCTGGAAATCCTCAACCATGTGAAACTGTATCTTAAATTTAAACCACTTCTTGATAATATTTATTCATTTTAATTAAATAATATTCAAATGAATTTTGAATGAAATCATATGTCTGGACACTAAATGCTTAAAATAATTTAGTTTATTCATTACTTTCCTAGAAATGGACCAAATCATCCCTCACAAATAAAAATAATGACTTGTAAGTTCTAGTCTGTCTCCTTATCTCTTATACTATCCTGGACTTACCCACTGTTTTAACTAAAGACAAAGTTTATTATAGAATGTAATCTTTAAAGACACTAAATATTTTATAGGTATCTGTATGACATGCAAACTTGATCATTTTTTTTTTAATTTTTATTTTTACCAAGAACATGTATTGGTACATTGTATACATAATGATCATAATCAACATGGTTATTTTGTACCTGTACATGATGTATCTTGGTTTTCCCCTCCTCTTCCCCTCCCCTCCCTTCCATTCACCCACCTCTCTCTATTTGCAACAAGTTTATTTACATCTTTCCATTTGCAAACTTGATCATTTTTAAACATAGAGAATAATTAGAAACCCATGAACAAAAAAATTATTAGGAAACTATCATGATCATTCTCTGGGTGTGTAATCCACAGGCAAAATCAAGTGTAAGTGGACCCTTAGAAGTAGAACCTGAGTGATTTATGAGAGAAGATGGAAAAGTCCTAATGACTTTCTATTTTAGTCAATGGCTCTACATAAAATTTAACTTCCACTAAACTGAAGCTTAAAGAAATACCTTTCTTAACTGGGCTAGATGTTATCAGAAAATTAAGTAGTTACACCTAAAATGCATGCTAGTCTGAAGGCATTGAGTCAGTAATTATAATATTCGTTCTTTTAAAAAGACTGTGTTTGAGCCAGGCATGGTGGTGCACTCTTGCAATTCAACCACTTGGGAAGTTGAGGCAGGAGGATTGCTGTGAGTTCAAGGCCAGCCTAGGATACATAGTGAGTTCAAGGCCAGTCTGAACTACACAGTGAGATTTTTGTCTCAAAAAGAGAAAAAAAGAAAAAGAAAAAAAGAAAAAGCAAAAGAAAGAAGAATCCCAGTACCTTAACCAATCTTTCAAAAATGTAAGCATTAGCATTGCTATAAGTCATATTTTCAGCCTATTAGATTATACTCTATGAAATATTGATGCATTTCACTGTAACAGCATATACTTGTGATTTTGAGAATACATAATTTCTCTATATTTACTTCAGTGTCCTAAAATTTACATTGATGACTACCTTTGACATGAATATAGATTTATATTTATATTATAACGAATGATTCAAAAAAAATTTCTATAAACTTATCAACTATTTTCAGGTAGTTCCCCTGATTTAAATTAGTTCTATTTATACACATTTTATTTAAATATATGTTACATATGGGTGTTTATATCCGTATGAGTGTATTTTTTCCTGAAAATACCATACAATAATTCTTTCTAAAGTCTAGAGTTGGTAATTTTATTGTCATAATAGAGCACAAAATTCAATTTTGTATTTAAAATCTAGGGTCTCCAACTTACTTATTATCTTATCTCCTCCTATTTCTATAACTGCACTCCATGTTTCAGTTAAACAAGAGACCTCATTCTTCTCACCTCCTTCAATTTGTGTTCACACTACCAACGTGTCGCTCATCCTGAATGGGCCACGTTTGATGTACCTTCTTCCTGAGACCTTTATTAATCTCCCCAATTTGAGTCAAGTGTTTTTCTCTGTTAAAACCTCTCAATGTTGTAGTTTCTCTTAATTCACTTAGAACACTATCTGCTCTTTATTGCATTAATTATCACAGTAGAAACATCTCTGCTTTGAAATCATAAAGAGACAGTGATTTCCCTAGTCATCTTTATGTTCTCATATGGTAGCAGAGTGTCTGATCCAGGGAGGAAAATTAACCAATACGTGTTGAAATATACTAGATAAAAAAAGTTTAATGAAATTCTGAAGTCAGCATCTATTAGCGAGGCGGGATACCACGTGGAATTTGACACAACTTGATGGAACTTTTTACATATTTAACATTTTGAAAAAGACTTATAAATTAACACATTATTTAACCATATGAACTAATGTACATTTTAATATTTCTCTAATTGACAGGGCAGTCTGCATTTTATATTCTGTGATTTGTATCATTTTTTCTTGTTAGAACTGACAAACATAGCTTCTTATGAACTATGTCCACAGTGTGCAGGAACCCGGGAGACACTCAGAGGAAGAACAAAGCTCCACTGGGCCCTCAATATTAGCTTCTCACAAGAAACAGGATGCTTTCTTAGGCTATTCCAACTTTTATTCACCTATCACTCTCTGAGTGTTAGTTATTAAATATTAAATCCGGAAATCTCGAAAAAGCATCTCTGATGTATTTTTATTTTAGCAACAAAGAAAATAGATCAAAGGTTTAGAGATAATTATTCTCACTAATCTTAGAGTTTAAGAAAGTTATAAAAATCTGTCATAAATCTAGAGAAAACAGACTTAATGCCTTAGTTTTCCTTTATGGAAGAATTCACCTCTCAGTCATCCAGATTAGCTTTTTTCTTGCATAAAAATGATTATCAGGTTAGCAGGAATCCATAGAGAGCAACAATTCTGAACAAAAGCCCTTCTCCCTCATTTGCCAATTGATACAGCTCATATTAATATATGTTACAGATGCTTAGGTAATTAAGAAAACAAGACTCATGAGGCAACCGAACTCCAACAGGAATGTGGCCAATTTTTAAATAAAAGAAATACATGAATAGCTATAGTGGTGATTCACCTGTAATCAATTGTAATTTGATGAAAATTGAGAAACTGAAACTTTGCATACAAATTATTCATTGAATTGTCTTCTCTTAGCTGTACACATTTTGTCTGTCTGGAAGCACAGCCCATTACTGTGTAGGAGAATGTTTGGCACAATGTGTGTAGTTACTAATATTGGCTTTTTTGTTTTATATAAAGCCAGGTGTGTTACATATATTAAGAAATAAATTTCAGGTAAGGTAAATGATGATAATAAAATCATGGTAATCTCAAATACAATTTAAGAAACTTTTCCATAAATGCATAATAAAAGCACATATTCTTTTAATTAAAGCAAAATATTGTAAAGATAGAGACATTGTTTCATTTAGTGATCTCTGCTTAGAGATTGGCAGGAATATTTTTTTCTCCTAGAGAAACTAAGGAACACAAGCCCATGTTTTACTTTTAAAAGATAGTTTATGTCTTCATGTGCTTCTCTTACATTTTAAACAGTCAAGTTCCTACACATTTTGGGAATATAGTGTTAAATTTCTTAGTATTTGGAATTTTAGATTTTTTTATGAAATAAACTTCATGTCAGATGTTGCTTTTATTGTTTTTAATTTACATAAAGTAAAATTCACTTTCCGAAGTTATCCAGATATATGAATTTCAGTACATGCGTAGATTCCTTGAATTCCCACCACCGACAGGAGAGGAAACAATTCCAGCGCTCCCCAGCATTCTTAGGTGCTGGCATTTGCGGGAAGAGACAGACACCCCTCACCAAGCCTAACCAAGGATAACAACCAATCTGTTCTCCGATCCCAGCAGATTTACCTTGTGCAGAATGCCATATTGAGGATAAACACACTAAGTTCCATCCACACAGTGGACTATTACTCAGCAATACAAATTAAAAAGCTCAATCTAGTGAGCAAACAACAACATAGATAAATTTCGAATGCATTATGTTGAGTGAAACAAGATATACTCAAAAGGCTACAGTCAGCAGCATTTCATTTCCAGAAGCTTCTGGGAAAATTAAAGACAAGGGAAAAATGAACAATCAAATAATTGGTTGACAGTAGCTGGTTTTGGAAGAAGATATCAGCTGTAAAGAGGCAATGGTGGCTTTTCAGGCCATGAAAATTGTGATGATTAATTGAATTAGGTGTGTGCAACCTGTGGTCGATGAGCTTCACACGGCCCTGGAGAGCTACACACGTGGTCTCTAAAGATCATAAACTTTTGACATTATTTTTGTGATTTCTAGTTAGATCTTTCAAGGATTGATTGCACAGTGCTTCAGTTGGACTGCATAGGCAATGAATGCTGTGCAGGGAGGGTACAGTGCATTACTAACTCTGCTCGGTGACCACTCATGTCAAATCAAAACCTGCATGTAGCGGAGCTCACACATGCTTGTGTGACGTGGCCACTAAAACATGGTGATTACTGGTGATAGTATTTCAACCCATGTACATGTGTGTATACCAGCAAAGACAAGTATTGTTTCCAAGCTTACGTAATTATTAAACTTGGGCTTGAGGGGTTTTTTTAATGTTATAATAAATGTAAAAAGTAATTTTGTTGTTTATACACATTGACTATATTATATATGTCATATGCGTGCAGTGACAACTCATTTTCATTCAATACAGATCAGGCAAGCCAAAAGTTTCAACAACTGTTAAGGCTGTCAACTTGATTTTCTTAAGAGATGCTTAGGGAGATTGCTAAAATTCATAGCATGTCTGACTGGCTCATGGCAGCATGACCTTGTGTCATTTCATCCTGTCCCTTCCTTGCTTGCTCTGCTTCCTGGCTGCCATGAGTTTAGCAGCTTTCCCTCTGCCACAATGTTCCTGCCTTGGAACCAACCGACCATAGACCACAGCCTCTGAAACTGTGCGCCAAATAAACGTCTCCTACTTTAAGATGCAGGGTTCAAGAATTTGGTCCCAGTAACAGAAACCTGACAGATTAAAGAAAAAAAAAAAAAAAGAATGTTACATGAGTATATACACTCGTCAAATTCAGAATAATATACCAAAGAGAACAAATTTTACTTTATGTAAAGTTTATCTAAATAACCTCTTTTTAAAAGTAAAGGTGGCCGAGAGGTGAATTGTGGAAGAGTTTGAAAGATAAGGAAACCGGATTTGACTTTCATTTGGATGGGCTGGCCACTGGAAGATTTGGAGGAAGAGGCAAATGACTAGAGGTGTGGTGAGCAATGATTGCTTTGTTTGAAGCATGTAAGATAAATCACCACACAGATAGCTATGTGATTAGAAAGAACGTGTGCTATAATTTTCTCATGCTGTTGCAAAGGAAACTTCATGCCTGCTAAACTTTCCAACTTTTCTATTCTGGAAGTCAAAAAAATTGTATCTAGCAAGGACTCATCTATCTGTCTATCTCATCTATCTATTCATCCATCTTTCCTAGTTTACTCTATTTGCAATGTAGCCAACAAGGAAAAATATTGCTTTATTTTTATTGCTTATGCTTGTAACTGCTTCATAAAATTTAACATTTAGTACTATAATGTTCCATTATTATTATAACTACCCAATTTATCTAAAAGTACAACCAGTTAATAGACATTTTAAGAAATCAGGTCTTTGTAGGAGTTGCTTGGCTTTCTAGAAATACACATGTGCACTGAAAAAAAAAATGACAGTCTATGCAAGAACTCTATTCTGTGTTAATTTGTTGACCCAATAATTGTACTCAACTAAATTGTATTGTCCTTAAATGGAGTGAATAATGATAACACTAATAAATTTTTATCACATTGTTCTTTTCATTTTGTCTACAAAATACAGTTATGTGGTAAGATCTATCATTCATTAATAATATGATAGTAGGTACAGAGAGAGCATTTAGTTTACCACCTGTCATGTACTATCCATTATTCATCTCATGTTGATTATCCCCCTTACCTTGTTCACTAGATTGTGATGAGTGACTTAGTTTAATCCTAGTAGGTATAGTCTAAAACAGTATATTTGGTTCAAATGCTAAAGGAAGAAAGCCAACAATTGATGTCAGCACACTAAGTTCCATTTTTTAGGAATAAAGTTGTAATTTCTTGCTTATTATATATCGATGTAAATCTCCAATTAAATTCATAGAGTTTGAGGGCTCAAAGTATTGAATATTTTGAATATTGGATCTTAATATATTTATAATTTTATGCATCATTCAGAAATTATATCAAAGAAGAAATCAATATATACATAAAGAGAGTTATCTCCTGGCCAAGCTTTAGATGTTTCTTCAAACAAAATTACACGGATTAGTCAAATGTTCCTTTTTGCAGGGGGCAGTGCTGGAGATTGAACTCTGGGCCTTGAGCTTTCTAGGTAAACAAACGCTCTACCACTTGAGCTAAATCCCCAACAGATGTTCCCTATAAATGAAAAGTAAACAAAATCTATATCTACCCAAATATAAAGAAATGATTGGCATTTGGGATACTTTGGTGCTAATCCCAATAATGTGATATACAATTTAGGACCCAAACAGTAGCCGTATCTGATCTGTTATCAGTCATTTCATCTGTACAGTGAGCATATATTGCTTCCTATTCTGGGAGATTTTTTTTTTTTTTTGTGCAGGGAATCGAACTCCGGGCCTTGCACTTCCTAGGCAAGCACTCTAGCCACTGAGCTAAATCCCCAGCCCCTATTCTGGGAGCTTTTTAAATTTCTTTTAGTAAAACAACTCATTTATTATTTTTAAAAAATGTTATTTCTTTTGTTCACTGGGGCTCTCTCAAATTAATCCAGAACTGGACCTGAACTTTGGCAGGCAATCCGAACAGCACTCCAACCTGGTGATAACTTCAGGGATGAGGATATGGACTCAGTGTTCTTGAAAGAGCTCACAGGGCTCTTTTCTAAAGCTGATGAGTGTAAGATGTGAAACCTTTCCTATAATACCTCATGGGCTTTGGGTAGCTATGTTTCCATCATGTATGATGATAAAATAAAGCCATATTGAGAAAAATATTAACTCAGATATTAACTGAGTACTAATTACATGTTTTAGTATCCTAAAGCCAGCTATAACTGAAGTTATACTCACTTATGAATTAAGTTCCATGAGACAATACAATTTTTTCATAGATAATTATAGGGGAATATTATGTTAAATATGTACAGGTACATGTTTACCCCAGCCAAAATTCAAATTTGCAGATATGGATTCCAAAAATATTCACACCCATTTCCATTCTAAAATCATTTATATTCACTAAAATTTGCTAAATATATATATAATATATATATGTGTACACATTACAATGCATGTTTTCAAATGACTAAGGTGACTAATATATTGAAAAAACTTGCAAGGAGAAAAAGGGGCTTCCATTCATTAACTTGACTAAAAAAATCAGATGAAATCATTTTTTATCCTTAATTTACACTGCTAGCTATTTTTAAAACAAAAAAATAATCATATACAGGATTTCAAAACAGATTTTGAATAATATCTGAATGGAACAAATCTATCTTCACTAGTGGGGAACAATTTTGGAGATGTTAAACCGATGAGCTGCAGCAGAGATCTGCTATGGCACACTGGAGGACTTCTTAAAATGGTTGTGGAAAGTGTATCTACCATCAGATTTTAAGCCAATATTTACACTCCCTTACGTTGTGTGTTGGTGAGATCTTAGGACATCACATTTTTTAGTCAAATCCAGAAGTGCTCACAGTAGGCCATTTAACAACCAGTTCCACTATTTATTACAGAAAATTTAACAATAAGGAATGAAGTGACTTCTCGTACTGTTAAGAAAGACATTTAAATATTTTGTCCCTATTTTAAGAGGACAGCAAAACAAGAATATTGTTGCATGGGCAAGAGTGCACACACGTGTGTATGAACTTGGCATTTCATACCCTAAATTAGATATTTTATGCTGAGTTGCTTTTGCTGCCTGGCTGGTTCAAATTTTTTGCACAATTTTAAATCTGTTTTCTTACACATTGTTCAAACTAGCAAAGCCTAATTGATTATAATGTTAAGCTCATCACATGATAGGCTTAAAAAGTACATATTCAAATGAATAACACTGGGTTGCACAGCCCCATTGATGGGGTACGTACCTAAATTATGTAGTTCATTATGAGAGATCCCCAAATATACAGGGTTGAGAAAGCGATGTGTCAAATCCAAATATTGCCTGTCTAAAATGTTCTATTGGAACACAGCTCCCAGACCATTTTGTGTTTTCTGTGGCTACTTTTGCCATGCAGTATTTTAGTTAAATAGAGATAGAGACCATCTATCTTCCCAAACTGAGACTATTTACTATCTGGCACTTTACAGAAAAAGTTTGCTGTTCCCTGCGTTAATATATTTACTTTTTTATATCATAGTAAAACTGTTACTTTTGTCTTCATTCAGATCAACTTAATCCTTAATGAATAAAATATAAAGAATAAAGTTTAAGTGATGGAGTAAATTACACAATTACATATATATGTATATATATGGTAATAACATCTTTTTTATATTTTATGTTCTATAGTTACAGAAAATTATTAAATAGTACAATTATATGAGATACATATTGAAGATAAGAAATGTAATCAAAATAGAGAAGCTCAGAAATTTTATGTTTAACTGCAGAACTTGAAATTGTGTTATAATTTTAAAAATTTAAATCTGTTTATGTTTCAGCAAAGTTTTAAAATAATATTTTGAGACTTGTAACATATGTAGCAATAGGCTGAGTGTTTACTTTGTGGCTGGAAATGTTCAAACCCAGCTGGCTACATACAGACTGTTAGGGAGCAGATTCAACAGTCTGATGGGTTTCCAGATTTCCAGGTGAGTGAGACTTGGCTTGCTATTTGGATGAATTGAACATGACTGAAGAGTTTCCACTTTTAAAAAAAAAGTATGTGTGTGTGCGTGTGTGTACATGTGCATACATATGTGTATGACCAGGCACATACAATCTGGTTATGTATGGGAGACTTCAATTTCCTTTCAATTTCACTGGAATTTCCCAAACTTCCTATCTGTGCTAACTAATATATTTGCTATGGGACATGCAAAGCGCTATAACATTGACTCCCACCCTAGAGGAACTTCGATCTGGTTTCAAGAGTTCTGAACATAGACTATTATCAGGTATGTTCAGGAAAGTAAAGTATGAAAGCAACGAAACTTGGATGTTCCAAAGGATTAGAATTTTTGCAAAGAGGAGATACCAGAAGAAAAGAAGGTACACTATAGTTTCGGAAAAAAAAAATTCAACTACCTTGCTGGGATCAGAGAAAATCAAAATCAGTAATATGAAACATCTGAAGTCTATATTTTAAAACTTTTTGTATTAAAATTTGGTATATGAACTCTGGCTTTTATTATGCATTTGTATCTTATACAATACTGGTACATTTCGGATATCAACTTATTTGTCTTTTTTAATTAATGAAATAAGATACCTATTTTTCATATCATAGATTCTTTCTAGTTGCATAGTATGTCTTACTAAATTGAATCAAAATTTGCTTACTAATCACCAGTGTTTGAAATTTTCATTAGAGTGGCTAAGATGACATGATATATAAGTTTGAATTGCTTACAGAGGAGTCATATTGCTGAGTTTAGAATGTTTTACACTAATTTTGCTGAGACAAAGGACAACTGGCAAGGCTATTTTTGAGTTGTTATAATTTTATTTTTGTGGATTTGGGTGATGAAGGAGACTAAAGTAATGGAGTAAAAAGGAGAACAATGGATAGATTTACTTTAGCTCTTTCTAAATTTGAATACAGACTGTGATATATTATGGTAAATATTACCTTCAAGCCATCAATTACCTGAACAAGCCCCCTTGTTTTAAGGCTCTGATAGGTCTCACTTGCTTTTCTGGATGGGTGCTACGAGACATGGAAGATCCCATTATGACCCGCACTTGGCCGGACAGTTTGTGGACACACTAGGGGCGATTGCTCACTTTTATATCTTTTGCCTTTAATACTATTTTTGTCTGAAGAGAAAGAAGATGTATTATATTCCTGTTCCTTTGTCTAAACTTTTCTCCTAAGTCCCATTAACAGACTACAAGATTTTCTTTCTCTTTTGTACTTTTCTGGGAGGATTTCATATTCCACATGTTAGTGGAATAATATCATTGGAAGGAGTATTTTATCTGTTACTTATAGAAAGAAAATAGGAAATGTGTTTTAAAGTATTTTTAAAATATATATAATGGATAATTGATAAACAGAAATTAACATATTTTCAAAAGACCATACTTTTCCTCAAAAGAAGAAAATTTAGAATTAAAAAAAAAAACTCTTTATTGAGTTTATCTTGCCAGCACTTTCATGTTCTTTAATGTCTTTTCCTTTCTTTTTTATCACTTGGTTTTTGAAAACTTAACTCTCTGTGCTATACTTTGGGCAGTAAAAAGTGTATCCAGAATGAGAAAACTTCCGAAATTTGGCTTTTTATTAGTCCTAAGATCCTTGAGTGGAACAGGAGACAAACAAACCTTGTAAGATTGATAGGGCAGGAGAAAGAGAATGCAAAGTTGAAGAAACTAAGGTGCTAATAACGAGGATTTGTTTGGCCTCATGCTACAAAACATGCTATGAGCCTGAAGCACAAATGCTTCATCCTCTTGTTCTAGGTCAAAGAGTTTCCTTTTTATTCTACTGTTGGTCTGTCAGTAAATAAGGAAAAATACTAAATTCAAAGTGAAATTTCTGATCAGTTTTTCTGAATGCTAAAAGTGGTTCTTAGCATATTGTTTTTCTTAGTAAATTAATAACATGCAATCTATTTCTTGCCATGGTTCATCACATATGTGATTATTTGACTTAAATTCAGTTTTAAAAAAGTAGTAGATTGACGAGTACCTAGAAAAATGTCTAGGCTCTGCCTGTGAAAATCAGTGTTGACTAAATCACCATGTATGTGTTTAGTGAACTATGTCAGATAGGAAAGTCGTGGTGAAAGCCCACTGTGTTATGGGTTTCACATTTTGGATTCCAAGTCAGCTCCACTATGAATTCTACTTAGACTAAATGGTAATTTGCAGTATAAATTATTTACTGATTCAGTCTAACTGCCTGTTAAGAGTGTATGGTTTCTTTCCTAAATTACCTTCCTAAATGCAGTAGGTGGATTCTGAAAAGCTTTCCATTGTCATGGGTCAGCAATCCACTGCTCTAGTCACTGGGTGCTATGGGTGTCTATGCAAAACTAGGGGTGATTCATTCTGGTTTCTCTACTTCATCTCACCCATTATTTCAAACTTTTGTCTTTAAATGTTTGCCTGCTGTAAATCAACTGCATAGTTAAGACCAAGGAAGGAGAGAGAAACTCTGCTTCAATTATGTGATTATTAAGTTTGGTGTTCATGTAAACAGATTCGATTTCTTATTAAGCATATAAACCACAATTATTACCCAAGTACTGAAAGAAACATTGTAGATTTGTGAATTTTTTGAAAATTGGATCCCAATTTTCTGTCTGCTTCTACTGATTAAAAACTATTATATTGTATAAGTCATTAACTTAATACTTGTTTCATCTATAAAATGAAGGTAATAACATCTCACACGTGTACTTTGGGGGGGCACGTCCTAGGAATAAAACTTGGGGTCTTAGTGTTACTAGGCAAGCGCTCTACCACTTGAGCTAAATCCCCAACCCCACATATGTACTTGTTTTTAAAAGTTAACACCATTAAGAAATTACCCACTAACTCAATGCATAGTAAGTTTCTCAAAGCCTTCTCCTGATAGCACTTGAGGTCCTATCACAGTGTTTGCTGGCTAATGTCATGAAAGGTGAGGATAATTAGGCTTATTTCCTAATACGAACACCAAGAAAACTGAGCATATATTTACTCACTTCAGTACCTTCTCATGTTCAAATCCTTAGTTTTATTTTAAATTTATTTCAATATTATTTAAAGCATCACAGCTGTTATCTTAGGTGGGATTAAAACAACTTTTAAAAACATCATATAGTTAAATTTGAAATAGCTGTAAATAGCACTTTGGCAGAACTTATTTCTTATTTTTCACATAAAAATGCATACATATGGAAAGTGTTTCTTTTTACTTAATCATTTTCTGGTGTTAAATATCTTCAAGTAAACAGAAAGAGTATATATGATTTTCATCTACCACTTCTAAATATCTGAGAAATTGCAGGATATGGTACTCACACTTAAGTCATAGTTGAGATTTTCACACAAAAATATAAAACTGAATATATTATTCTTATTATTATTAATAAATCATAGGTTGAAATCACTTTTGATCCTCTGGTGATATTATGTATCAAAAAACTATATTTAAGAGTAAAGAAATTCACTAAAAGAGTTACTTTCAATATGTTGTTAATTTATTTTGTCTTGTACTTTTACAAGCAGTTTTACAACATATTCTTGACATGCTCTATACTATGACCATCTAATTAAACTGTGTTTTAATAAGCATGGCAGTCTAGCTTCTCTAAAAGAAAATAGAGTACTAAAATCTGAATTTTAGGAAAATTATTTTCAATGTCAAAATAATTCCAATATTTCAAAAAATTGTGATTTTTTTAGTGCAAAGTTACATATTCAAAAATAAAAGCTATGAAGAGATTTTTTTCAGAAAGTAAAGCAGATTTTAGAAATGCAGACTAATATAGACAAAAACAAACAAAACAATGGTCAAGCAGGAGTCACAAATTATTTGCCTCTTTGCTGGGGAGTAGAAGCACAATAGGATCAAAAGGAAGCAGTTTTAAGTCTAACTGGTCAATCCACTTCTTTGCCACAGGCTATGTGCCGTAGGCTTTATATTCTGCATCTTTTCTGAGTGCCCCACACTGTAGAAAACCCAAGAGTGGTATGGTATGTTCAAGATTTGTAGTTTATACAGAGCCTATGGAAAGACACCCGTGATTTTGCAACAGCCAACAAATCTTAGCTCTGTACAAAAATTCTTGACTGTTAGCACTGTGCCTCTAGATTCTTGATTTCCAACTTTAGTTTAAGGATAACACTCCTGTGGTGGAGAATAGGCAGTTTCCTTTGGTAGAATGTGGCCTACAATTCCCCCAACCCCAGAAGAAAATTAGTTGTATGACCTATGCTTCTTTTACCAGCAGAGGCAATAAAGACTGACTAATTATCATTATCATGGCAGCTACCCATTGTGTCGTCAGTCTTTGACTTCAATCTTTCCTATGAGGTAGGATGGATAGGTGTAAACTGATATTTTGTGTAATAGTCGAATTCTTCCCAAGACTTTATGTTGTCTGTAACTGTATCTCTTTCCAACTTTATCTTATACTAATTTTTCCTCTTAATTAATTGCCTATGCCTCTTTTATCCCAGGTTTTAGACAAAGCAACCAGTTATTTCCTTGAAACTTTGCACATGACTTTGAAAGGGAAAAAGCCAAGAAATGGCCCAATTTCAGGTAAAGTCCTATCGAAGGAAGGTAGCTTTATCTTGATCACACGGGATGCTGGGACTTCATTCTCCCTCTGTGGCTAGGGGACTCTCTGGGGCAGGCAGATATAAATTTCATGCAGTTTTGGTTGGCCATGCCTAGTACCCCTAAGAGACTCTGCCAAATAAGGCATTCCAGTGGAGGTGACTGAAATGAAAATAAAGGGCACGCTGAAGCTGGAGGAGTGGTCATAAATGAGAAGTGACATAAGGGATTCTGGGGAGTGTACCAATAGGGTCTGTGACATTCACACATCCATCCACTCACTCATGAACTTAAGTAAGTGTTTTATCTTTAATCATGATCTATTCCAAAACGTTTCCCCTTTTAGCTGTCCTCTGCCAAAAGGAAATGTGTTACTCAATAATGAAGGTTCTGGAGTTGGAAATTGGCCTCAGAATTGTAAGGAGTACAAAATCAAAATTAAAACACAGAAGAAGAATCAAAACATTATCAATTGCAATAAAAATGAAATAAAAAATTATACGAAATATATTGAAGGCAGAGCTCCTTGAAAATTCAGGGTAAAGAAAAAGAGAACTGATGGGCTCATTGGAGGACTCATCTGTCAAATGACTCCCAGTTTAGGAGACCTTTTTCTACGCTTGAAGAAACTCTCCTTAATCATCCAGATAGCCCTGTGAGCAAGGGAAATATGTTAATTGGACGCCTGGCCCAGTTTTCTAAGATTGAGCAATTACTTTATTTCCTAAATTGTTTTTACGCAGTCTATATAAGCAAGGAGAAAAGCGACTCTATTACAAAGTCTGGGTGAAAAACTTCTTAGAATATAAAAGAGAATTCATGAGATATACTGAAAAGAGTAAGAGGGCAAGGTTGCTATTTTCCCTTTTATATCACAAAGCATCACATGCTGACATGTAAGGGTGGAACAGGAGAAGCATGAGGCTCATCTGGGGCTGTGGCCCTGTCTTCCATTTAAACTCCGAAGCCATCCACAGCAGGGAGTTAGCGAGTTTCCCGGCCTCTAACGTGTACCGTGTACTGTTGGCTGGAGCCCTGTTTTAAATACATGGACAGGTGATTCTTGTGCCCTCCCACATTATTCTGTTGCTTTTTGGTACTAGTACCCTAATTTCCCATGGGGGAACTGCCTCTCTCCACTGTAAACAACAACATCACAATGTCAGTTAAGATGATACACCTTGCTTAGCCTTGGAGTGGACAGATTATTTTAAATTAGGACTGTCTAAACTCCTCCTCTCTTCTGGTTTCAAAGTCAAGCAGAGGAATCCAAAACTGGACCGAAACAGCTAGAGTCGACACACCCTCGCGTCAGTGCTCAGGTTCCACTGAAATTTGCTGCCCGGCCGATTACATTGGCCATTGTTTGTCTTAACCAAGCCCAGTGCGTCGTCTACTTCTTCAGTTCTCTGAATAACACTAAATTTACAACAGACTTAATTGAGAAAAACAACAAAGGCTTTTGGTGATTAGTCAATCTCCTTTTTGCTAAGGTGAGAACTAAACTTCAAGTACATTGTCCTTAAGAGCGTAATAAAGTAGAACTGAAAATAGGTTGAATTATAGTTTTAGTCCTGGAACATGTTCCCTACAAGGAAACATTATGAAAGAATACCCATTATACAGCAGATAATTAATAAACATCTTAATTCAGAATAGTGAACTGAGAAGAGAAATAAAGCTCATGAGTTGTTTTCAGCAAGTCATTTAATGCTCTGGACCTTTGTTTCCCTAGTATGAAATGAAATACCTACTTTTCAAGTTAAAATATCATATGGTCCTTGACTATCCCAAGGTAGCCAATATTTATTGCTTGCCGTATGCTGGGCCCTAATCTTAATTTGCATATGTACTATCTAATTTAATCATATATACATATAGATATATAATTTCACTTATCCCTGTGAGAAAGATATTACTATCCCTAGGAATTCATTCAGCCACAAGTACCAGAAGACCATTTCGACAGATGCAGACATACAGGCTCATTGTGATTTTTCTTTTCATAAGAAAGCTAATGGTAGGCAGCTGGTTTCCTGTTGATATCAAAGTTAAAATTTTTGAAATTCTCTTGGATTTCTCACTACACTTATCCCTTCATGTTCACAAGATTTCAAGCTCATCTCCTTGCATTATGTCTTTATGTTAAACTAGTAAAACAAAGATAGGTCGGATTTTCTTTTCTTCTTTTTTAAAATAAGGATCAATAAAGAACAAGCTTTCTCTACATCCCACAGGAGACTTGCACTTATATGTTGTTGGTGAAACCCTTTCATGGCAACTCTTAGCTTCAAGGCAGTGACAGAAATTGAATATTTAGCTGAATGTATTCCCAGACCTCAAATTGAGGTTTTGCTGACAATTAAAAAGGAAGGAATAGATGTTTGAACAACAAGCTACATTGTCAGCTGCAATAATTTATAATTTCTACTTTTGCAGTTGTGGCACGAAGGCATCAAAAGAGGAATAACAATATAACACAATTTAAAAAAATACAGTAAAGAGATTAATTCCAGTCTCATAAAGAATCAGTAACTTTAACATCGGGAGGAGCAACGTAACTGAACCCCAGAAGGGCAGCCAATGCTATTTAGATCCAGCTCTTTGCATAATTGAAGGTGGAGAAACCAATTCAGTCAAGAGGGAGAGTTTTCAAAAATGACTTGTAAATCTGAGTTATTACAACAGGTATTTTGTCCATCATCTTCTTAATGTGTGTGCTGGGTCTTAAATCAAAGGTCCTTTGATTCAAAGGAATTGGATTATATCTTTCTACTCCCTATATTCCCAGATCATAGTTTACATCTGCACACACACTGTAACCTTTTGCAAGCATGGTGAGCTTGATTTTGTTTCATATAATACAATACAAGATTTTAAATCATTTTGTGCATGAAACCAGTTTCACAGTATGTTATTTTCCACTTGGGGCATTGTCTTAGTTACTTTTCTCTCTTTGCTGAGACAAAATACCTGACACCCAAAGTTGGGGAAGAAAGGTTTATTTGGCTCACAGTTTGTAGAGGCTTCAGTCCACAATCAGTTGGGTCTGAGGCCGGGTGGCATGGCAGACAGACAGAAGGCAGCAAGGGAAGCAAGCAAGGGAATAGACAAGCCTCTTTCTGTCTCTTATATTTTATCCAGGCTACTTGCCCTTAGGGTGGGTAGAACTCTGAACGTTAATCCCAGCACACTTAATCCTAGTATCACATCCTTGATTCCAGCAGAATTATTCAAAACCAATCAGTGGACTAATTTAGTAATCACATTCTAGATCCAGCCACCTCTGAAAACACCCCACATACGACCACATGAAGCCTTAGAGGGACATCTAGACACAAACCATAACGAGGATCATGTTAGCCCCTGAAAAGTGTTGACTTTGGAGCATTTCAGATTTTGGATTTTCGGACTAGGAATACTCAGCTTGTACTTTGAAACATAGAAAAGAGCCAAATGTTGAACCACTTTTTACTAACAAAATCAGCAATTTGAAACTGTTCCACCTATGTGCTATATATATATATATATATATATATATATATATATATATATATTCTATAATCAGCTTCCCCTTGCAGACTTTTATTTTAATCTGTACTCAGGATGGGAGATAGTGATTATACTAAATTTTCTATTCGAATCAAAAAACTATTTTTAAAGGAATACGCATGAGGATATAAATATTGAGCCGTCTTGGAAGAGACCTGACAGAGCCAGTTCCTTCTAGCCTCCAAGGCTTACAATGTCATCTAATAACGAAGAGAATTTTTCCATGTATTATTTTTTCTGCTAAGTTTTGAGTATTCTGTAGGTTTTAATTAAAATATATACTGGGCAGTTCTGATCTGAGAAATTTTTTCTTACCTAAAGAAATTTTAAAAGTCCCCAAACAACAAATGAAGAAGTTTTGTTACTTCAAGTAAATTATTTTTCCATAAATACTAAAGCTCACATTAATTTCTGCAGTGAAGCATTGAGACTCTTCTTTGAAAGGAAAATATAAAATTAGTTGATGTTTCTCTAAAATAATCTGTAGTATTCCTATGTTTCTTACTAGTAAAATACACCGGGATGTAGCCAGGTAACCATGTGGTAAGAATCTAGCTACATGTACAGATGCATCCTGTCTGTGTTTCTATGGCCCATGGGATGGACAAGATACACATGCCACACTGACAGCGAGGATGTCAGGTTTAGGACTCCCACATGAGGCTATTCTGCTCCCTGCAAGATTGCTGTACATGATTTACAGTCTTGCTCTGCATTCTGTTGCCAATAAGAGAGAAGGGGGAGCAGCTTTGAAAGAGGCAGGATGTTTCCACATTTACAACGTTAGGTATCACAACAATAGCGTCCCCAGAGGCACAGCAGTGAAGCCCTGATGTTCCTTAGCACCCTCAGGCCCTGTGGCCTGAGAGTCAAAGAAAGTGCAGGTAGGTGTTACCCAGACTGCATTCAAGGAAGTGGTTGAGATACTGAATATAAATCAAATCTTGATTAATAAGGACATATATTTGTATTGAGCTGCTGTTATTCTCTTACCCTACAAATGATCAAGCAAACTCCCCTGTTATAATTATGAAGATGCAAAAATCCTCACGTAAACTTTTGTTCTGCCACAATAAAGTCATTGCCTTAACCTGACTAGTGACCCAAAGTATGAATTGGTATTTTATTCCTGTGGTGGACTTATTGTCAACTTGAGCCAGAACGCCCCGCTGGACTGAGCTGATGTGGTTCTGGGCGTAGAGGAGCCACCTGAGGATTGTTGCTGATGAATATAAAGCAGAAAGGGAGCAAAAGCTAGTTGGTGGGCTGTTTCCCAGAAGAAGTTCTGCTGTGGCTGGTTGTCCTGAAAGGAACTCATCTGTTCTCATCGCAGGAGGACCTCGGGCCCTCAGGATGGCTGCTGTTGCTTCAAGGAAACTCTGGTTGTCATCTCTGCTGGGAGCATCATATCCTGGTTCCAGTAAAGATTCCTTCAGCCATCATCTGCAGACATGGACATACATGGGACAGTGCCGTGGTCTCCCAGCCCTTGATTGGATCTTTTGGGTCTCTAGTGCCTAGATAGACATTCGGCACTTCCTGCATTTGGCTTGTAGGTGAATATTGTAACTTATAAATGTCCTGTATTAAATCTGCTCTCTTATAAACCATTGACTCTAGAAAAGCTAACTAAGACAATTCTGATTGTTAAAATGTGGAAAGGAGAGGAATTTAAATGTTGATCTAATTTAGGTTGTAGCTGTGTTCTACAACCTAAATAGTTTCAACAACCTTTGTAATGAAACTATTTTTAAACTATGGGCAACTGTAATAGACATCTGTAGCTTTTATGAACCTATACCATTTTTCATGTATTCTGGTAACAGCTTCTAATTTTGCTTTAATGGATTGGTCATTTAGTGCAATTGTCTATCATAATATCCTGTACTTTCTTAGCAGATGGGGGGACACGTGATCCACACCTCAGCACTGAGCAGAGTAATAAAAAACTGGAGACCTTTTAGCTGCTTCATCCCAAAAAGAGTGCCCTGCAAAATTTGATCATAATCCCATGTTCTCAAGACTCCTGAAACTCTCTCTGTGTTTGTCCTGCCTCAGACTTGCTCTTCAAATTTTACTTCAATTTCCTGAGCTACTTATTATTTGCCAATAAATTTATTTTCTCCTTAAACAGAGTAAACACCTGAAAAACTTTACAACAATGTAATTACTGTATCCAGAAAAAATGGAGGAAGATCTGATGTATCAGTCCTCTCACTCAAATAATTTTTTGACCAATTGTGATATTGTAAATAAACCATGATGATTGACATTGTTAACTGAGAAAAAAATTATCCCACCAGGTCCAGAAATAGTCTTATTTTTGATGCATTGTGACTCACACACCTTAAATGCAGCACACTGTAATATAATAGTCACATGATTTTTGCATCACATTAGTGGTCAGGCAGATATAAGGCCAAAAAAATAGTAAAAAACCAACAGAAAACAAGAGTCCAGGAAAGTACTTGCATTATACTGATAGCAAAACTTCCATAATTATGCAAAAGCTGTAGGTGAAAAAGAAGCAACGTCAGGAAAAGAAGAAGAAGAAAAGACATGATTCATTTTAGAACCTGAGAGGGACCATCCTGGCGCTGACGCCAGACCAGTTCTTCTTCTATAGGTCGTGAGGTCTTTTATAGGGTCATGAAGAGAAGAGCTCAGTGAACAGGGACTGAGGCTACCTGCCAAGGACAAGGCTGGAGAAAGTACGAGGATCATGGTTGCCCAAGGATGAGGCCTGGGAAAGCCCAGTAACATTTGCCGTCAGTGGCAGGGCTGAGCAGCGATGCGAGTCACTCACCGGTGCACCTGTCCTGGGGTGAGCGTGGGAGATAGAATGGTCTCTGGTCAGCCTCGGATGGCGGCTGTCAGATTCCTTAAAGCAATATGTCTAAAGAACACAGCTAAAGCAATTGCGTATACACTAAAGTAACAGAAAAGAAAACATTTTGCGTTCTCCAAAGAGAGTGAATCTGTCTTAGGTTATTCAGGTTGTTATAACAAAGTATCAGACTAATTAGCCTATAAAAACAGAAATTTACTTTCCTCAGTTCTGGAGGTTGGGATATTGAAGGTGCCAACGGATTCCGTATCTAGTTAGAGTCCACTTCCTGGTTTAAAGGGTAAAAATTCTGTCTTCAAAGGGCGGAAGAGGGGAAGCACTACTGGAGACTCTTCCATATGGATCCTGATTCCATTTGGTAGGGCATTGCTCTCACGATTTGATCAACTGCACATGGCCCCACTGCCTAACAACACCACATGGAGGTTAGATTTTCAATTTTGGAAGGATGGAACTATTCTATTCTAGCTGTGTTTAAATTAAAACCAATGTTTAAAATGAAAGAAGACCTTGACAATTGGGCTTTATTTCAGTAAAGATCCTCTTGCAAAAATATTTTATCTAGTAGGAAAATGATCGGGAAACTGAGTGCTATATGCAAAGGAAATAAGAATAAGATACTAACTCATTTGGGGGGATAGAGATGAGTTAAATATGGTGAAGACATCTTTGCATTATGTAGGCAATTTGAGGATCTGCTGACATTATTAAAGTGGGGTTAAAAGTTTCATTTAATGAATCTTTTCCATTAAATGCATTAGTAATATTGTTTTGAGTTCCCTAAATGTTATTTTTCAGCAATCTACTTCAATACATAATTCATATATAACATAATGCCATCTATTTTGATACATATGTAGTATATACTTTTTATAAGTATATGTGACCTTGGACAAATTCCTCATCTATAAAATGAAATTAAGTATGATGCACACCAAGCTGAATTATTGTGAAAATTATATAAGGCAGCACATGTAACTTGTGTATGAATGATAATTTTCATTTTCTTATAGTTGGTAGAAATTGCCTCCAATCCATTTATTATCCCTAAAATACTATGTGGTAATTTAGTATTGAAAATAATTACAACGTCATTGAATTTCTTTGTTGCTATTAAAACCTTCAAACTTTGTACCATCTAGATTTTGACACTAATAGACTGGACTGATAAATCAATCTAATCATCCGAATAAGGAGGTTAGGAACTTACTTGTCCTATGTAAACAAAATGCAAAGGAAAAAAAAGCACTTGAGTCATGGGCCAGTAGTTGGAGGGAAAAGCCTCAAAAGAGAGAATTTAGGAGAAATCTTCCTGTAGTTCCTGTGAATGCAATTTATGTATGTGACTTGGTAATTATATGGTGTTGGCAATGAAGAAATCAAACTATTTATCTCAGGAGGAACTTCAGTTGTCCATGTTACTTTTTGTCCCCTTATTTCAGCCTTCTTTTTTTTAATATGAAGAATTGGCATTAAAAGTTTACTCAATCCTCCTCATTGCAAAGAATTATGTATTAAATGAAGAATTGTATTAATTTCTCAAAAGGTTATAGGTAAGTAGTATGGCTTTTCAATTGAAGTTGGTTCTTGTAAAATTTTAATAAGATAAAGACATTTCTATGGTTATTCAAATATTCATCCAATGACTCGGCTTACAACTCTCTCCCTTGTATCAGTTTTTTCTCATTGCTAAAACAAAATACGTGACACCCACAAGTAAAAGGAGGAGAGGTTATTTTGAGTCAGGTTGAAGAGATTCCAGTCCATAGGCAGCTGGCTCCAAGGCAGGGTGACAAGGCAGAGGAGAAACCATCCATCGCAGGGCCAGAAGAAAGCAGCAAGCAGCAAGTACTGGGCAGTAAAGCAAGCCTTCCTTTACCTTTCATTCTATCCAGGCTGCAAGTCTTTTGGGTAGTGCCGCCCACACCAGGGCAGGCCTCCCCAGCATCCACATCCAGAACTATGTTAAACCAACCAGTAGACTAATTTAGTACCACACACCCTTAATCCTCATATAACACACCCCGAACTCAGCCAACCCCAAGAAGTGCCGCCTGTGAGCACATAAGGCTTTGAGGGGATATCTAGATGCAACCATAACATCCCCTCTGCCAGTTATTAAGAATATTCAATTTTCTCTCTAATTTCAATGACTTCCTGTGAGACTTGATTCTAGTTCTTAAAAAAGAACCCATTACATTAGAATGAGTCCAGCAATAATCTGAACCCCTAAAAATTTAATAGATGAAGATTCATTATAGGGTTAAATTTGATTGCTCCAAATTTTCCTTATATCAACAAAATTGTTAGTCAAATTATACAAAACATTCAATCATACACTTTAACACTTTAATTGTATGTTTACTAAGTTTTGTTACTGGACACCATTTGTATCATCATTCATTTAGCTACTTATTTGCTGCCCACACAAAAGTTATACTCTCTCTTCCTTAGTTTGAAGATCTCCAAAGTTTATAAATGATTTAGTGGAAGATAGACAGTACTGTAGAACTGAGAACATGAGTCAAATATACATTCCTACCATGTGCTAGGAACAGTTGAAATTCATTTAAACATACTGTATTAGTGACAAATAATATATTACATTTTTCATTATTTCGCTATTTGTAAAATTATTCATTTCCATTATTGCTATAGTATATATTTGAAATGTCCCTGAAAGGCCCATGTGTTAAGAGCCTAGTAACCAGACTAATGCTACTGGAATGTATTGGAAACTTTAGTAGGTGGAAGCTCCCAAAGGAAATTAGGTCATTGGGAGTGTGCCTTTGAAGGAAATATTGGGACCCCCACTTCTTCCTGTCTCTTTTTACTTCCTAGTTGCCACGAGGTAAATAGGCCTCTGTAGGTGTTACTTTTCTCTCTTTGCTGAGACAAAATACCTGAAACCCAAAGTTAGAGGAAGAAAGGTTTATTTAGGTCACAGTGTGTAGAGGTTTTAGTTCACAATCGGCTGGCTTCAAGGCAGGCTGGGATGGCAGACAGGCAGAAGGCAGCAAAGTAAGCAAGGGGTTTAAGCAGTTTCTTCTGCCCCTTCTATTTTATCCAGGCTGCCGGGATTAGGGCGGCACCAAACCAATCAGTGGATTGATTTAGTAATCACACACCCTTAATCCCAGCATCACACAACATTCTAGATTCAGCCACCTCTGGAAAAGCCCCACTTATGACTGCATGAGGCTTTGGGGAGACATCTAGACACAAACCATAAGAGCCACCTCTGCCCCATGCTTCTGTTGTGACATACTATCTTGCCACAGACCCATACCAACAGACCAACTTACCATAGATTGAAAGCTTCAGTACTATAAGCCAAAATAAATCATTCCTCCTATTAGATTGATTATTTCAGGTATTTTAGTCATATAGAGATGGGAACCTGACTAGCACAGCTATGTGGATACTAATGACACACATAACTTTAAAAATTAAAAAAATGATTGCATATTATAAGATATCTTTACTAGAGATATTTTAGAGAACAGAACAAAAGCTTTTATTCCTTTCCAAATGACTGAGAGTATATTAAACCTTGTGGAAATTGTGCTAATAAAGAGGAATTTCTTTTTCACTCACGGAAGGCTAAAGCATATCCCTTGATAATATTCTTACAAGATTTTTCCAGGTTATCCAGGAAATTTCCATTTGTGTTTTTTCTCAAAAAGATGGCTTGACAATTTTTGCAAGAGTTCAACATTTTCACCATCTCTCTCATGAATTTTGAATAGATGAGTGTTTCGTTACTGCCTTCAGTTTATTCTGGAACGTTAAAATAAAATAGACCCTTGGGATTACTATACAAATATCTGGTCACGGGTTTAAACATGTAACAGTTCTGTGCAGCTTGTAGTTTATATCTGCAACTCATTTTCAGAGCTTGACCTCAGATGAAAAACATTTTTCACTGTTAGTAGAAAGTAAAGGAGCTGAAAGAAAGCAGGTCTCATTTGGGGGATGTTCTAGTCACAGCTACTTACAGTTCCCACCACCTTTCTTCACACCTAGAAATGTGTGAAGCTACCTTGAGAGTGTGCTGGGTGGTCTCAGTTACTTATTACTATTCTTATCTATGATTCTTTCTGTCACTAAGAAAATGAGTTTTTTTCACGGGAATTGCTGATAAAACAAACGTCTCCTTCTAATCATCTTTCAAGTAAATGTGGGTCAGAGATGCGATTACAGGTAGTTGGTCATTTTGTTTTTTCTCTAGGACTCTCCTGTTCTCAGAGCAAATTATTCAGCTTCCTTGGAAAGGACTTTTGAATTAGGACTCAGGTAACATTTTCAGATTCAAAACAGAATCTGAAATAGGGAGAAACCAAATTGAGTGCCTGGAAGGGGAAAAGAGATGCTGCTCATGACTGGTCCTCTAACTACAGACACCTTCGCTCCATGTTTCCAGTAACCATCCAGTATTTTCTCGTCCTGGGAGGAGCACTCCACTAGTACCCTGAGGCGATCTTGGAGAATGCTGATGAATTCACAGCTGCATTGCAGGAGGGAACAAACCCATGGAAGAGCTAGAAAACCCAAATTACAGCCGAGACGTGTTTCAGCCTGGGATCATTCAATCTGTAGTGTTATTTAAAATCTATACTTAGTCTCAGTTTGTTTTGCAGAGAATTGGTGATTGTAGGAGAAACAGAAAAGCCTCCCAAACCAGAAAACTGCAGAGAGGAGGTGCTTGTAGCATCAGCTTGTGGAGCTTGTATTATTTTGGGGATGCATAGAAATCATATTTTAAAAGATGATAAAATTCTAAATCACTCATAAATACAGTATAAAAAAATGAGGAGGTGGCAAAAATGTCATTCTGTGATTGGTTTTTATCTAACAGTAATAGGATGGGGTGAGGAACAGATGGTATTTAGGATTAACTTGATACTTTTTGACCAGAAGTCATTTTCAGCTTCCAACTCGCAGCTTTACTCGCTGTCCTCTCAGGCCTTCTTCTGAAAAATGGGGGAAGCCTTTCTGACCCCACAATGCTTGCATTCTGCATACACCCAAAACCAGCAGCACTCCAGAGTCGCCCACCAGCTGGAGCATTAGCCAGGCTTCTTTCTCTCTCGGCTATAGGGGTCAAGTAGCTGGATTGCTGAGCACTGTGAGCTAAATCCCAAGGAACAACTTCCCTGGACGACCACCATTCTGAAACATGGTGCTCTGGGACTTTCTTCCCAAAACAAAGTCTTTGACCTTTGCAGTTTTGAGGATGTAAAAGCTGGAGTCCTGTTGGTTCTTGTTATTTTCTCAGGCCATCTTTTCTATTGCCTTAATTTTTTTTTTTCCTTCAGAAAACAAGTTCTCCTCTGCTCCATCTTTGCAAGTGACAACCATCCTAGAGCTTTCCTTCTGGCCAAAATCAAAACTTTTAAAATCATTCTGCTGAGCCCTTTGCTCTTGATTCTCAACTGCTCCAGCTAAAAGCTCCCTCTCCACAGCCTCAACATTAGTCTGCTTTGAGAGATCCTCTGCCAGATTAATTAGTCTGTTGCCTTTAATATCATTCAAAGTCTCTGGACATGAGGAAAATGCAGGAAAATTTTCAGCCAGATAATAACACACATGTTGGGGGGGGAGAATCAAGATATAAGCCATAACATTAGAAGAATCTCTTTCTTTGAATGTGAGAGGATAGTGTTGGGGAGGGGCACAAGAAACCTCTAAGATTGCTAGCAAATTTCTGTTTGTTTTGTAATAATTCATCGAAGTTATGATTTGTACATTTTCTGTACATGTGTTAAATGTCAAAATGTTTGTAAATGAGACCTTAGAAGCTATACAATAAATTTAGTCTAGTTACTAATTTTCTAGATAAGGAAGTAAAGACTCAGAGATTTTTATATATTTAAATAAATAAATGGTACAACTTATAACACAGGTATGTGGAACTCCCAAAAAGATACCCAGTGCCTTTTTGTTGTTTTAAGAAATTCTTCTAAAGCAGCATATATTAGTTTCCTATGGCTGCCCTCACAAAGTGCCACAGAGGAGTCAAAGTGCCCTGGGTTCAATTCCCAGTGCTATTCTGTGCCTCTGTCACTCTGTGGAAAACTATCACCTAATTTTGATAATAGAGCTAGTTTACGTAATGGTTAAGGACTTTGGCTTCATGGGTATCATGGGATACATTACTCAAAGATGTGACTATGGGAGACCAGAATATGCCTCTCCAAAATATGTCTTTCTGGCATAAAGTTTATTTTTAAGTATTTTGAGACTGCAGCCACAGAAGAAGCTCTAAATGCAAGGTCGAAAGCTATCCATTTGTAAGACAAATTTACATCCATTTGTAAAGATTTCTTCCTCTTGTACTAGACATAGAAAGATGACTAAATCACTGGAGACTCTTCTCAACAGAAAAAGATTTGGATTTAAACCCGCATAACAAAACTTACAAAAGGTAACCACCTTTCCCCCATCACAAGGTCCCAGCTTGCCATTTTAGAATTATTCGACTTTTAAGAAAAATGCACTTTTTACCCTTTGCCCCCTGAGAGGCGAGGTGAATGGAATAAAAGCGTTTGCTACCTGAAAAAAAAAAATATATATATATATACCTCTCTTCTTTATACATTGGTTTATCATGTTTTTCCTGCCCTGTTACAGACCTACTTACGCTCTTCTTTGTTAAACTTGAAAATAATATTTCAACCTGAATTCAAACCTATGCTTTTTTGAGATTTACTAATATTTCCCTAGGTATCATCTATATATACATGATATACACATTCTACAAAAATTGATTGCTTTTCTCTTGTTAATCTGTCTTATGTATAGTATTTTATCCCAAGTAAGAATTAATGATATAGAGAGATAATTATTTTTCCACCTTTACAGGCTCTTGACTTAGATGGCCTAATTTCGTGTCTTAGGTATGACACCAATCCACAAGGCAAAATGACAAAAATAAACATCTGGTCTGTGCCTCTGCTTATTTATTTATAAATTGTGCATAAATCAGATAAATCAAAGTGTTTCCCCCAGAGGCTTGTTGAAATATGTCAACGAGTTAAAGCAGAAATGCTTTAAAATGTATTGGGCACAGAGAAAGCATTTTTCTAACAGTTACATACTTGAATTGTATAATTTTGGGCTTAAGAATCATAGGTATGATTAAAGATTTCAAAAGGCAAAAAAAAAAATCTATGTGTTTCTAGACATGTTGGGCACTGTGTTCCTTGTTGGATTTTGGAGATATAACAAAGTCTTGAAGGAGACATCAATTTAATGAAAGAAAGGGATAAGCAAATCAATAATTCAAGTAGAATATAGTAAGAGCTGTAATGACTTTATATAGTGCTTGTTAGGAAAATATGCTGATATGGTGCAGTGGATTTTTTAAAACTTGGACCTATTTAATATTATTAAAAAATATTTTCTTTTTTACTGTATGGTAGAGAAATCCTGCTGTTCAATCAGTGAAATCCTTTATATGATGCCCGACAGTTCTGTCAGCCTTTCTCTTCACCCCGCCTTCTCCCTCTGCACCCTCCACGTTCTTCACCTGGACCATTAGCTAAATGTTTTGACTAACACATTTTATAGAGAAATGAGGCTTTATGATTTTATATTTTATTTCTAAGGTGGTTTCCCTATAACTAAAAGTTGGATTCATGAAGTGAGAGTTTAATCTGAGGGTGGTTTTGAAAAAAACTGTATGTGTATAGATATACACATATATTATTAATTCATGCAACATAAATTTTAAATTTAGATGTGACTAGATATCAGGGGTAATTTATTAGAAACACAATCTATTTTATCACATGCTTTAGCTCAGTAATTCTATTTTTAATGGTTCCTAGTAAAATAAACAAAAAATAGTTTGTTGGTCTCCATCCAAAGATTTTCTTTTAAATCATAAATTACTCCTAATATATGAGGCAAATAAAAAGAAAAAAATGTATTGATGATGTTTCCATATTTAAATCTTTTTGAATATAATAAAGAAATACATAGAAATAAATATAGCACTTGACAGTTACTAAATATATGAGTACAGGTAGGAAAGTTGATTCTGGTCTGTAGATTTTGCTTTTTCATATATACTTTGCTATTCATAAGTGAGAGTTCAAAACAGTCAGTTGTTTGCAAACTTTGAGACAGAAGTTATATTTATTGGCTCTTCAATTCTGGAAAAGAACTTTCTGATACCTGAAAGTTAAAGAAAAAGAGTTTTATGTGGCTCACAGTACCAGGAGATTCAGTCCATGGTTGATTGGCTCCAAGGCAAAAACATCCCTATGGAAGGGTTGAGAGGAGCAAAGCTGCTTACTTCATAGCATCTGGGAAGCACAGCTGAGGGGATGAGCTCCAGTGAGAAATATACCCTCCAAAGAAATATTCCAGGCACTGACCTCCAAATGGGCTCCAGATCCTACTATCACACGCAACAATAAATATCAATAGACTAATCTTCTGATGAGTATAGCACCCTTATGATTCAATCACTTCCCCAAGAGTCCATTAATACAACCAAGTGGACAATTAAACTTAACCATCCCCTTAGCCAACCTTGTAAAAAAAGGAAAGAAAATACTCAAATTCATACAATTAGGAATGAAAAGGGTGAAATCACAACAGATCTGGCAGAAATTCAGAAGATCATCAATACCTATTTTGAGACCCTATATTCTAATAAGATAAAAAATAGAGAAGAAATAGACAGATTCCTAGATGCATATGAATTACCAAAACTGGATCAAGAAGACATAAAAACTCTATATAACCCAATATTAGCCACTGAAATTGAAGAAGTAATTAAAAACCTACCAACAAAGAAAAGCCCAGGTCCTGACGGATTCACTGATGAATTGTACAAGAAATTTAGAGACGATTTAATGCCACTAATTCTCAAACTCTTTAACAAAATTGAAATGGAAGCAATACTCCCAAATTCATTCTTGGAAGCAAGCATTACCCTTATACCAAAGCCAGAGAAGGATCCAATGAGAAAAGAGAACTACAGGCCAATCTCATAAATGAACATAGATGCAAAAATCCTCAATAAGATACTGGCAAACAGAATGCAACAAATTATCAAGAAGATTATACACTAGGACGAAGTAGGCTTCATTCCAGGGATGCAGGGATGGTTCAACATACGCAAATCAATAAATGTGATACACCATATTAACAGAGCCAAGGACAAAAGCCATAAGATCATCTCAATAGATGCAGAAAAAGGCATTTGACAAGATCCAACACCCATTCATGATAAAAGCCCTGCAGAAAATTGGAATAGACGGTCTTTATCTCAATCTGATAAAAGCCATCTATGACAAACCAACAGCCAACATCATACTAAATGGTCAAAAACTAAAAGCTTTCACTCTAAAATCCGGAACAAGACAAGGATGTCTGCTGTCACCACTCTAATTCAATATAGTTCTGGAAATATTAGCCAGAGAAATTAGACAAGAGAAAGAAATGAAAGGAATAAGGATAGGAAAAGAAGAAGCTAAATTATCATTATTTGCAGATGACATGATACTCTAAATAGAAGACCCCAAAAACTCCACTGAAAGACTTCTACATTTAATAAACAAATTCAGCAGCATAGCTGAATATACAAAGTCAACACTCAGAAATCAATAGAATTCCTGTACACAACAGACTCACCAAGAGAGAAATTAGGGAAACAACATCTTTCACAATAGCATCCACAAAAATGAAGTACCTAGGAATCAATCTATCGAAGGAAGTAAAAGATCTATACAACAAAAACTGTAGTACTTTGAAAAAGGAGATTGAAGAAAACATCAAAAAATGGAAAGATATCCCTTGCCCCTGGGTAGGAAGAACCAATATAGTGAAAATGGCCATACTCCCAAAACTGCTATACAGATTTAATACAATCCCAATTAAATTACCAGTAGCATACCTCACAGAATTAGAGAAGACAACCCTAAAATTCATTTGGAACCAAAAGAAACCTAGAATAGCAAAGGCAATTCTGGGCAACAAAAGCAAAGCAGGGGCCATCACAATCCCTGACCTAAAACTATATTACAAAGCTACTGTAATAAAAACAGCATGGTACTGGCACAAAAACAGACCCCAGGACCAATGGAACACATTAGAAGATGAAGAAACAGGTCCAAACACTCTCAGTCACCTTATCTTTGACAAACGGACCAAACACCCTCACTGGAAGAATGACAGCCTCTTTAACAAATGGTGCTGGAAAAACTAGCTCTCCACATGCTGAAGGTTAAAACTAGACCGGTATCTTTCCCCATGCACTTAGGTAAAATCAAAATGGATCAAAGATCTGAATATTAAAAGAGAAACACTAAATCTATTGGAAAATAGAATAGGTAGAACTCTTGAAGACATAGGTATAGGAAAGGACTTTATGAACAAATCCCCAGTTGCCCAGGAAATACCACAAAGAATCAACAACTGGGACCTGATCTTATTAAAAAGCTTTTGCACAGCAAAAGAAACTACCAACAGAGCAAAGAGACAACCACGGAGGGGGAAAAAATTTTTTTTGCCAGCTATTCCTTTGACAAAGGAATAACATCTCGAATATAGAAGGAATTAAAAAAAATCAGAACCCCCAAATTTAAAGACCCAATCCAAAAGTGGGCATCTAAAATTAGACACTTCTCAGATGAAGAAGTAGAAACAGCAGATAGACATATGAAAAAATGTTCAACATCACTGGTCATTCAAGAGATGCAAATTAAAACAACCTTGAGATTCCACCTCACTCCAGAAAGAATGCCATCATAAACAAATCATCCAATAACAAATGCTGGAGGGGCTGTGGAGAAAAAGGAACCCTTCTCCACTGTTGATGGGAATGTAGACTGGTGCAATCACTATGGGAATCAGTGTGGAGATTCCTCAGGGAACTAGGACTAGAGATTCCATTTGACCCAGCTATTCCCCTTCTTGGTATCTTCCCAAAAGAATTAAAAGCATCATACTGCAGTGATATATGCACACTCATGTTTATAGCAGCACAGTTTGTAATAGCTAAATCTTGGAAACAATCCAAATGCCCATCAACAGTAGGATGGATAAAGAAAGTGTGGTTTTTTTAATATAATGGAGTACTACTCTTCCATGAAGAATGATAAGCTTGAGATATTCCTAGGTAAATGGATGCATCTTGAGACCATACTGTTAAGTGAAATAAATCAGACACACATGTTTAAATACCACATTGTTTCTCTGGTGTGAGAAACTGAAAGTGTATATAAAGACTAAAATATATTATATTGGGAAAGGGAAGAAAATGTCCAAATGGGAAAGGGAACAAGGGAGGGGGAACGGAACAGAGGACAAGAGAAATACGCAATGGAAGGAAAAAATGGAAACAAAGCTTTTGTAGATAGGGAGGGAGGAGGAGGTAAGGGGAGGGAAATGGGAAAAAAAGCAGCAACAAGATATATCATGTACAGGTTCAAATCCCATATGATGAATGTTATCACTAGGTACATCTAAAATGTACCATTAAAATGAAATTTAAAAAAAGAAAAAAAACAAAACCTTAAACATCACAGAAGTATTAGCTTTAAAATTTAAATGATCTTTTGTTTTAGATGTCAGATAATAATCTATAATAATTTAATCAAATGATATAAAAAGTCTATGCTACATGATAATGTTTAACAACATTCTCAAAACACAGCATCATATCAGACTCCATGAAAAAAGCTGATTCTAATTTCATAGTATATGCATATAAACATATACACACATTTATATGTGGTTAATGTAATGTGAGAAATATTCAAAGTTTGCCATCATTCTCTCATGCCTCCCTGGGGCATCCTAGAATAAAACTCTGCTCAGGATATCAAAAGAGGATATATTTTGGAGGGGAAAGAATAATTTCTTAAGCTTACCTATTATTAGGAACATGGTAGAGCCCCAGATTAGTGAGAGGAAGAGAAAACAAATATATTTAATACAGTCATGTGTCACTTAACAATGAGGATACATAGGAAGAAATGAGTTATTGATTGGATCATTGTGAAAACATCATAAGCTGAACAAAAGATAGGCAACAGGGCATATTTTACTATAAATTTGTTCCTGATTCCATGATGAAAAAATTAAAAAAAAATAAAACAATGAGATGAAACCCAGCACATGAGAACAGGCACACGCAAGAGAGGTGGTCAGCATGAGATTTATGAGCTGGCAGCTGACATAACTTGGCATATATATTACAGTAAAGTTTTCTTGTGAGTAGAGGGAGTTCAATCTAAACTAAGAATAAAAGTTTAATATAGCAACCATATAAACCAGTAACGTATTTGTTCATTATCAAGTATTATGTACTGCACATAATTATATATACTATACATTTATCCACCTGGTGTCATGAACTGTTTATAGCAGCATTGCTACAAGCACTTGAGTAACATCCTGCGCTATGATGTTATGACAGCTATACGTCACTAAGTAATAGGAGTTTCCAGCTCTGTGAAAATATTATGGGAACATTGTCATCCATGCAGTTCATCATTGACTGAGATGTCATTGTGTGGTGTGTGACTGTGCAGATTTTATGTGACATGGGAAACTTTCTAAGCAAAGATCCAGAGAAACAAGGAAACCTGTGTACTTTATACTTAAATTTGATCAGGATTGGGCAATTTTCAGGCAGCGTGCCTGGAAAAAAGAGAGCAAAATGTACCGGTAATAAACTGGAAAACTTGACATGGCCTATTTTTTCAAAATTGTCTCTATGGTCCTGTCCCCCAAAATAAAGATGTTTGTTTCCTCTGCATATAGGGAGAGCTGCTTTCAAATGAATGCTTAACGATCTGTTCAAGGAGAAGTAGGTGGGAGAAGGCCGAAGAAAGACCTCTCTGCTTCTGCTGTGTCGTGAGATGCCAAGGTGCCATATTTTGTGGTAGCATGTCCTAAACTTTAGTGACTAAGTTGCTCAAATTTCTTCCAGTGAACAATGTGGGGAATGCAGCTAGACCAGAGTTTACTGCCTGTCATCAGATTCACTATTCATTATATTTTAACTTCAGCATCCCCTACCAATACTCTCTAAGCCTTGCAGTTTAAACAACAGATGCTGCCCCTCTAAATCTGTCACAGATATACCCACGTGAAGCAGGATGAGGCAGAAGGGCAGACCTTATTTCTTTCTATTTTGCAGTGAGGCTCTTAGGAAAGCACAGTCTCTAACTCCCATAGTATTGTTTGAGAGATTCACCCCTCTGAAGCAATTACAGTGGAATGTTTGATTTTGTTGTTGTTGCAAAAATTTACTGTTAACACGTTTGCTTGCTGAGTATTTTCAGGATAGGCTTGTGATATTTTCAATTTTAAAAATCGTTAAACTATAGATATGTTTGCTCTATTAACAACACAAGATGACATTCAATAACTATTATGAAGAGAGAATATTGGCACAAACATAGCTTGTGAAGTCTCACGTAGAGTTGCAACACAGGTTGTCAAGTGTTTTGTCATGAAGAATGAAAGTTTGACTGCTAATATGCTGAACATAGCAAGGAGCTGTTTTATTAGCCTGAAAATACCTGAGTCCATTGTGGGTACACCTACATTTTTGGTCAGATTTGTATTATTTCCATCTTTGAACCATCATTAAGGTTTAACATCTACCAGAAACTTCCAATGGTATCAATAATATTTCAACGTAAGTGTTATTGTCATCACTTGTTAGCAATTTATGGACTTGACAAAATTTATTTCTAATATTAAAAAATTACCATGCATAAATTGCTTAGATGACACATTTGGGACATTATTTTAAATATCCCAACATCCCCCCCAAATATAATAGTAATGCAAGATTGCACATACATTGGAGTTTCTATGTATTATTCTTTACTAGCATTCTTAACACATATATATTTATGTGACATGAATTTTGGTTTTTCTATTTGGATCTCTCTTAAAATTTTATAAAATAGAAAATAGACTTTTCATTGTTTCATGATTTAATTTTTTCACCATTTCTATAAATGCTATTTTTTGTACATCAATTTTAAATATCTTCAGAAATTGAGTTTTGCAATGAACACATTCAGAGACAAAAACTTTGAGAAATCTGAAACTATATAAATAATTTGTAGGGTTGAAACTGATTGTTCAACAAAAGTAAAAAGCAAGGAATATACTTTTTTAAAAAAACTAAAACCTGTAGAGAGACGAGGTTAGATTCATACGAGCTATTGAAAGAGAATAGAACTGAAATAAATGTGTCTAAAACCCTTGTGCTTTTTAGCAACGCTATCTAGAAATGCTCTGAGCTGTCCCAACAGGTATAGAGTCCTTGCCATTGGAAGTGTTCAAAGAGTTCCTGGATGGAAATAATTATAACTGTAGTATCACCTCCAAAGTGTCTCTAACTTTCATGCCCTATGGTTATCTGACTGGTAGCACATATTTATAAGTATAGTGTTGTGCTATAATATATGACTGCTGCAGTCACTAGGGCAATGGGAAATTTTGAGAGAAATTAAAATCTTACGGGACCACTGTCATAACATACAGTTCATCACTGAGAAATGTTATTGTCTGGTGCATGACTGTGCAAGCTTAATGCGACAGAGGAACTTTCAGATACAAAGATTCAAACAAACAGGGAAATCTGTATATTTAGACTTAGGTTTGATCAGATTTGGAAGGAAGAATAACTGGACAAAGGGAGTAAGATCTAAACTAATGAGACTTGATCTGGCAACTGCTATGCAAAATGACCATCCAATTTAAGAAAATAGGTGCAATTCATTAAAGTGATTAAAATATAATTATTTTTAAAAATTATATACAGAAAGACAGCAAAAAGTAAAGAGACACAATTATGTTCTACATAATGATGCTTGGTTTGGCCAGAGATGGCATATATGGAGGTTATAAATTTAGGTAGCTTGGTGACATCATCGATGTCTTAGTTTGAATACGCTTTCTCATGTTTACACAAGAACAAACTGCCTAACCTTATAGCTGTCATGTACCCAGGAAAAAGCAGTACATTACTGCACTATCCTTTCTTCGCCCTCCTCTGACTCTCCTTGAAAAAGAAAAAGATAAATGTTAGCTTTGTAAAGTAAATAAAGAACTGATCATTATGATGCCCATAGATAATTCCAGACTTATCATCGGGCAAGTTCAAGTTTCTTTTGGCACCTGTTCTCATCCGCCTCTTCTCTTTGGGAAAGTAGATAAAGCCATTGGAAACTTTTGGCTAAGTAGGGTATCTAGTGGGAAAATGCCCTTCCTTCCACCAACGGAAAAATGGCCCATATTTCTGTGACTTTATTAGGAGGATATCTAAGGATTAAACTGAGATTCTCATACTGAAATAATCCTCCCATATATTGTAAAAAACACTTTAATACAGGCTTTTGGTTTTATCTTCAGTCTCTATAAAGAGCTAATGTGTCACACTTATATGATATAGAAATCTGTAAGAAGAATCTTGGGATTGTATTATTCTCATAGCCTTCTGCATTTCTCAAAGTATTTAACTGAGAAAACAGTGAAGAGAAATGCCCAGTGAAGTGACTAAAAGACAATAATACTTCATGGGATGTTTGATGAATAAGGTTGCTTTTATCTCCTGACTTTTAAAAATGTCCCTGTGCTCTCTGTTTTTGTGGTTCTTTGAAATTCATCTCTTTTTCAAATCTTTGCAAAGATTTTTCATCTGGTAAGGAAGAAAAAATATATGAAATAGGAATGATAAAGACTGAGTCAAAACTAAAAACAACATAATCCAATATTTGGCAGTAGTATATTCACAATATTTAATAATGAATAAATTTCATCTTGTTTCAAGTAATACTCTATATTCCAAAATAAATGATCTAGGTAGGAGCTGGTGTATTTGTTAACCAATAATGTGATTTATTGTGTTATCAGTTTGTAACATAGTGTTTAATATTTTTAAATGACAATATTTTTTCACACATCACAATTAAAAGCCCTTCAAAACAGCACAAAGAAATCATTAGTCTAGTAGAGTATATTTTTGTATAATTGATGATAAGTGTGTAATGATGTAGTAAGCTGGCAATTAGGCATAATTTGCTTATGCAAGTGAGCTGGAAAAAAGTGGGGATCAATATTCAATCTACACCTATGTGAAAAGCAATTAGTTTAATTGATAGGGGAGAAAACCTTCAACAATGGCTAATTATGCCAGAATGACCTGAAACACTCATGCAAATTAGTAGAATTAATTATACATGAATGATTTTATTATATAAATCATTTTTAAAACCTTGAAGTTTCTATAGTTAGTCATTCATAAAATGTAGTTGAAAAGGTAGTTTAATAACATAATGGATGCAGCTTAGAGACTAATCATCAGGTTCCTCTACAATCTGTTGGCATAATGCCGTCTCACAATAGACAATAATGGATATAAACAGAATGTGTACCATAATTTCTCAAACAGCCATAATAGTTTAATAAAAGAAACATTTATCCAGTAAAATACCATTTTATATAATTATTATTTCTCTCTGAATCCTACTTAGCATCCACAAGAATTCCTAGGAGACTTGCAACAATTCGTGCTTCCTTCAAACGTAATATTCAAAGACTTTGATTTACTTATCCTAGCCCTAGAATTTGTTTATGAAATTGATGAAGATTTATTCTGTTCTTATTCTATATTCTCTTCTTCATGTAACCAATCAGTCTCAAAACTACTTATAAGAAGGAAGCAGAGTTTCTTAAGTCTCTGACAACAGTATATTTCTTATCTACCCAAAAGCAATTTTAATTCTGGTTTGGTTCTCATTATCAATGCATCGATCTATTACCTACACACAGGTGGAGTCACTGTCTGGCTTTATTGAACTTGAGTCAACAAGGTGAATTGAAATATACTAAGGGTAATACCATAAACGAAAGCAAATACTTGTACCTGATTTCATTCTTGGAGGTAAAGTCATAAAGCTGATGTCCTGTTTATATAAGAAATGTTTCCATCTGAAATTGTTTCTGGTACACACAGATGATAGTTTTTGAAAGTAAAACACATACATGTTTGAATATTGATGATACTACAACTCAGACTGTCTATTTTCATAAGGACTCCACTTATGGGATATCTTCAAATCTACCTAAATATATTTTTCACAAAATCAATAAATACTCTGCACATGTTTTATTTTCTTATAAGCTTGTCTTAGGGCAGTTACTTTTTGTTTTTATCATTTTTAATTTTTGTCAGTTATTCTACTTCAATTCATCAATGGTCTGTATACAAATTTATTTTTCAATTTGCAATTCTAGTCTTCATTTTTAACCTTCTACACACTACTGCTGTATCCTTAGGTGTGAGATATGATCAAAAAATACAGTGAGTATTTAAATTTTAAAAAAAATGAAAGTCACATTGTCTAATTTCCTACAAAATACACCTTCTACCTTCCAACTCACTTATTCCACTGTTCCTGATACTTTCTGAAGACTTTTTCCCTCTCTGTAGGAGGCGTAGTCAAAATTACCATGCTATGGCTCATAAACTCATTGTTTGTCCTCATCCACCTTATTCATCAAATCTGGCACCGTGTGACTTCTGGCTCATCCTCAAAGTCAAAATAACCATGATAGGTAAATGTTCAAAATTGATTCAAGACACTGAGGCACCCAAAATAGCACATCTAAAGACACGCAGGAAAGAGCACTTCCAGAATTGCTTCGGAAAGTGGAAAGAATGATGAGGTAAATGTATTCAAAGTAAGGGGCGCATTCTGAGGAGGATTAATGGCAATGTATCTCTATTGTAATAAATTTAAAAAAAAACTAAACAATGGCTTTATTTTGTGATGGCACGGCACATGTTGGCTCCGTGGTGTGCATGCAGCGTCATAAAACAAGGTTATTAGCACGCCATAAGGAGTCTGCACACATCCTCACAAATTACTGAACGGCATTAAGCGTGAATCTTCAGAATTCCCAAATGCATTTTATAAAAACTCTGGTAACACTCTAAGTAATATTACATTTTTTGTTCTGAATGGGAGCCCCATTGGAGAGAAGGTGAAAACTTATCTGCTGTAAAAATCTTGATGTGTTTCCTGTCATGGAAGTTTCGCACTTGAAAACTAAACATAGTTTTGTATGGAATATTCTGCCCTTCACCAGAGAATGAGCACAAATGAACACAAATAAAAGAAATTGTGGGCTCCACGCTCTGCCCCGGATCCTGATCACTGCAGACCTTTTCATCACTGGTTACTGAACCTAGAAAACTTGTAGTTAGCAATCTTATCATCTGCCAAAGACGTGTGTAATCTGGGGTTCGGCTGGTGACCAAGGGCAATAGTTCCTCACCTATGCACAGCAAGAAGTATTACAAATTTCAATTGCCTTGCAGAATTTATACTGGAAGTGAGTATGTTTGAAGCAAGTAATTTAATTTTTTATACCAAATATATATTTTAATGTATTTTATTTTTTTTAATATTGTTTTAAGACTGTATGATGTGAATACAGTATTGTACATATGCAGACAAAAAGAAAAAAAAAAATGAATCCTAAGTTGAGAAAGTGACTTTCTTTGGTGACATAGAACATTGGCCCCAGAGGAAAAATTAATCTATTACAAATATATATATATATATATATATATATATATATATATATATATATATTTTGGTACAGACTTTGCTAGAATGGGACACTTATCTAAAGGGTTGGTATGATTTGCTTAGCTCAGCAGGCAGAAATTCACAATCAATGTTGCAGCATCAGTTGTAGCTCCACAATGTACAATTTACATATTGAGCTCTTCTAATCTTTAGAAAAATTGAATTCTAATTTGTCAAAGAATTCAGAATTTAGAAAACAGAAATGATCTTAGAGAGTATCTAGAGCAGAGATTTTGAACCTCAGCTGTACTGTGGAATCCCCTGGGAAGCTATGAATAGTGAAACACACAGATATTCTAATTTAATTGGTCTGAAGTGTAACCTGTACCCTTGTAAAAATCTTTCTAGTTGATTCATATATAGAGACAAGTTTGGGACCACTTATCTAGAGTCAGTATTGCAGAGATTATAAATGTACATATTTATAGGAGCCAGAAAACACTCATGAAGGTGGGGGCGGCTTAGCTCAGTGGTAGAGCGCTTGCCTAGCAATCTCAAGACCCTGAATTCAATGCCCAACACTCCCCAAAAAGAAAATCAGAGGAAAATATGAAAAGTAAAAAAGAAATAAAGTAGTCACATGAGCTTATTGTTAATCTTTCTCACTTCTGTTTCAGGTATGGTTCAAAAATTGTGTCACTATGGACAAGAGAAAAAAGTAGTGCTTGTACTAATTGGCATTTGCATTTCATACCAGGACATGGGAAGAAGTGTTGGGATTGAGTTCAAATCAGAGAATGCAGGAGCATCTCAAGGGGCAAATGCTCTGAGGCTCAAGATAAAGATGGGCAGAGAGAGTAAGATCTATCTTTTTTCAAGGTATAAAAATTATATTTAAGGGGCTGGGGATTTAGCTGAGTGATTAGAGTGCTTGCTTTGCAAATGCAAGGCCCTGAGTTCGATCCCCAGCACCAAAAAAAAAAAAAAAAATTATATTTTAAAATATTATTTGATGTTTTAAATATTAGCTTATGTTTTATTTCGTTTATTTGGGGGGGTGCTGGGAATCAAATTTAGGGTTTGCACTTGCTAGACGAGTTGTCTACCACTGAGCTAAATCCCCGACCCTGTCAGTTTATATTTTAAAAATAGAATGTCTATCAAAGAACATATATCTTTGGGCTACATGTGATCAACGGGTTCCTTGTGACCACTTATCAGAATATGATCTCTTGATTATGTAGTTGTTAGGAATTTAGATCTTGACTAAGACAAAATATTAGTTGGAAAATTAAATCCATCCTTTTCCTGGGGAGATTTACAAACCTCTCCTTGAGTTTCATTTCTCATCTGAAATACAGGAATAATATGATTGGGGATATTTTAAGTACTAAAATTAAGTGATTCATATACAGAGTTCCAGGTAAAGCTTGACACACACAGACCATGCAACAGATGTTATCACTGTTAGTCTGATTCATCCTTCTGTTTTATAGATGACAGAAAAAGATTAAGTATGACTATTCCTTTATTCTAGGATCATGGGACAAGGTACAGACAGGTAGAATTAAAATGTGACCACTTCGTTCCCAAGTTGATGTTATTGGTCACAAATGTACTATCAAATATTTGCATATGATGATATTTAAAATAAGGGAGATTTCAGACCCAAAGTATCAATTTTCACTTCTCCATGTTAAACAATATAATTATTTTGAAAGATGTGTGGAATCTTAAACCTCAGGAGCTGTAAATGTGACTTACCTGGAATAGTTTATTGCACATGAAATCAAGTTAAGAGAACATCACAGTGTATTATGATCGTCTCTCATCTCATGACTCATTTACTCATAATGAGAGGACATTGGATATGAAAAGACACAGTTAAGGAAGACAGAGACAGAGATTAGGGTTACGCTGCTATGAATCAAAGAGTAGCAAGAAGATATGAGAGGCCAGGAAGGACTTTCCCTTAGCGACTTCAGAAGGTGCATGGTCTTGTTGACACTTTGATTTCAGGCTTCTAACTTCCAGACCTATAAGAAAACAAATGCTACTCCAAGTAAACCCATTTCTGTGAGTTTCTAGGATGGCCTTAACCAGTCAATTCAATGCTCAAGGTCCAAGACATTCCCTCGGGCTGTCTTCATGCTCATTTTCACCTCTGTGTTTTGCTCACACTCTTCATCGACCTAGACCCAGACTCTCTCTAAGCTTCTCCAACTCTCAAGGCCCAGACCAAATCCTATTGTCTTTGTGACCGAACTTATCCCCCTACCTCACTTGTAAACTACACGATTTAACTTTTCATTTACATTTTCATGTTAGAGATTATTGGTGCTTCTATAGTGTAACTTTGGGCCAATTTTCTATTGTGCAAGTACTAATACAATCAACTTAAATAAAAAGAAGAAGGTTTATTTAGACTGACTGCTTCGTTGGTTTCGATGCAAGGTCAGTTGACCCTATTGCTTTAGGTCTGAGACAAGGAAGTACACTGTAGCAGGACCACAGCCAGGAAAGAAAAGGAGAGAGGAAAAGGAAGAGACTTAGGTGCCAATATCTTTATCGAAAGCACACTACCAAAGACCAAAAACACCCCATGAAGTTCTACTTTTTTTTTTTTCTCAATCTTTGTAGTGGTTGGGATTGAAATCAAGGCCTTCACACTGAGCTATATATCCAGCCCTTTTGAGACTAGACTTCACTAAATTGCTAAATTGTCCAGTCTGGGTTTGAACTTGTGATCCTCCTGCCTCAGCCTCCCGGATGGGTGGGATTACAGGCCATGACACAGGCTGAAGCTCACCGTTCTAAAGATTCCACCAGCTCCAAATTGTGTCATGGGCATTGGGGAGATTGGTGGACACTTTTTCAAACCTTGGCAACCTCCTTCAGAGAAGAGATCGTGATGTTTTAGGTTCTCTGTCCTCTCCCATGACAAAGACATCATCTCCTTATGGAGATAAGTACACTTTTAATACACAATGTGGCATTTTTTGAAGACTATTTCATTTTATTGTCCAAATCTGTGCACAATGGATTTCAATATCTGGCTGCGACCGTGTATCACTTTTACTGACACCTACCACAGAGCCTGATGGTTGGCTTGTTCTGCATTTTTACCAGTGGTATTTGTATCTTTGTTTTGTTTTCTTTTTCTTTTTCTTTTTCTTTTTTTTTTTTTGTAGAACCACATCAGACAGTATTCTAAGTTTTGTTTCAAACATCAAATATAATTTAGAAACATCAAGCAGAGAAAGGAAGTCTATTATATTTACTCAGATTTTCTTTTTTTATTCTGTTCTTTCTTTCATCCTGATCTTTCCAGATTATTTTATCATTTCTTTCTCTTTCAAGAATTTACTCAAGTTATTCAACTAGGACAGACCCGCCAGTGACCAATTCTGCTTCTGAGTTGATAGTTCTTTTAGTTCAATAATTGAAAAATATTATTTTGCTTTCTTTTCATCTTCATGGTTTTTTATGAGAAATTCCTAATCATTCAAATTAGTTTTCTTGCACAATGGAAATGTATTCTGTCGCTCCCCTTCTATGTATTTTCTGTCTTATTTTTCAAAAGTCCATCTACTATCTATGTTGTAGTGAATATCTATGTGTTTATCTTGTTTGATGTTTATTCTGCTTTCTAAATCTATAATTGTATGTCTTTTCAGTCATCATTTCCTCAAATATTTTTACAGCCTTACTCTCCTTTGCCTTTTGGAAGGATTCTGGTGACATAAATATTATATATTTTCTTATACCCCAAAACATTCCTTAGGGCCTATGGTTTCTTTTTGCCCCGTTTTTCTTGTTTGCTTTTCCAGTTTATTCTCTCTTTGTTCAAACAGTTAATTTCTGCTGTTTTTCCTAAGCTCTTTGATTCTTCCTTCCATTCATCCTCTCTCCTCTACTTTTAGGCCCAACTAATTATCTGAGTTGGTGGTTGACAGTTTCATTTTTTTCAGTTACAATATTTTTCAGTTCTAAGATGTCATTCTATTCAGAGGTGGGTATGGTAGTGTGCACCTGTACTTACTAAACTCTGTGAGGTCGAGGCAGGATACCAAGTTTGAGCCCAACCTGGGCAATTTAGCAATTTAGAGAGATCTTGTCTAAAATAAAGCATGAAAAAAGAAGAAGAAGAAGAAGAAGAAGAAGAAGAAAAAAAAAGACTGGGGTTGTAACTCAGTGCAGAGACCCTGAGTTCAGTTGTCTTTGTTGAAATATATATTTCTCTACTGAGATTTTTAATGTTTCATTTGTTTCAAGCATAATCATAATTGCTTATTAAAGTAGTTTTATGATGACTACCTACATCTTTGTTACCTGGAGATTGGTGTTTTCATTGGTGCTATGGCAAATTATCTTTTATTGACATTTGGATCTTTATGGTATAACACTATCATACTCTGAATCTTATTTCAATCTTGTATTAGCAGTCCTCCTTTGACAAGGCTCCGGTGGATAAAAGGAGGCGGGCACACCTCACCAATTCCACCTAGGAGTAAAAGTTCACATCCCCTTTCCCCTCTAGGCACGCAGGGGGAAAGTCCACATTACTGCTGGGCAAGGATGGGTGTGGGTTCAGGGTTATGCTGACATCACACAGACTGGGAGGGGTAAGACTGTCTTGTTACTGGTCTCCATGTGGCCTCCACTGACAACACAGTAGGGTGTTTTTTTTTCTGTCAGTGAATGGTGCAAATCACCCTCCTAGGTCTGCTGTGACACCTTCCAGTGGAGGGCAGAAAGAGCCCCTCACTGCCTCAGGGTTGGAGTGGAAGTCTCAGCTCCAGTTGTGGTCTCCACACCAGTAGTCAGAAGGAGGAACTTAATCCCTGACAGGAAAGAGAGACCCAGATTCCTTCTGTGTCAACCTTGATGCCAGCTGGTCAGGACTGGAGACACTCGTTACAGCCTTATAGGAGGGGAAGTCCAGAGTGTCCACCTGGCTTCTGCTGGGGGGACAGGTTGGACTTCCATGTTTTCAGTGGACTTTGAATGCAGCAAAGCGCTTGTCTGCTACATTTCTACATTTCTATGCAGTCCTTTCATATTTGGATAGAGAAAGAGCAAGACATTATGGAGAATTTTTTGTCTATACATTTTGGCATTTGTGGGTTTCTGAATTCTTTAAATTTGGGATAATAAAAGTCAAAAGGAAGGCCCAGGAAACTGGGTCTCAAGGTGTTTAGTTAGTCTGCTTTCTTTTCTCTACTTTTAAGACATGATATGTTTGTTTTCTAAATAATATCCTGTACTTTTTCTGTACATAGGAAATAAGGAAAATATGCATACATTTTTTCTGGAAGTGAAAGTCCAATTACACTATATTTTTAAAAAGAGTATTCTGCAAGATCATTTATCAATCATTTGCAATATCTAAATGCCCCATTAATTAAAAGAGCTTTGTTCATATGCAAGTTAATTTTATGGATTATTTTTCATATGAAACTATTTTGTCATATGCAGGCATATATTGTTTTAAAAATACATGAATATTTTCCAATGATGGTTAGTATATCATCCTTATAAAATGTGTTTTCTTTTAGCAAAACTGCTTTCACTTTCACAGTACAAACTAGGAGCCTCACCTCACCACTAGGTTCCCTGAGAAATTTAGCACACAGCAATTTGTGTTTACAAAGCTCACTGACAAGATTAGCCTGACTACAGAGTTGGATTACATGAATAGCCCTGAATTTTTATAGCCTCACTCGTTTTTCTCTTCCATTGACATTTAGAATTTCAAACTGACAAAGAAATTGGAAGAGGATCAACCAGAGGAAAAAAATATATAAATTAGGATACATTAACTAGATTCAAACTATGGCTAATCTGACAAGTACATTTCATTATTATTTTAAAGCTATAAAATTGGTATACAATGAAAATAATACCATAAAACTCATATAATATTCAATGTAATGTGCAGTTTTAAAAAATAATCTAGATGCAAAGATTTTTCAGAACTTCAAAGTCTGGATATTTTTTCTTATTGGTAATCATGGCAGCTCCAGTAGCATTGTAGGCTTTGAGTACGACACACCCCATGCCCAAAACAGTGCCTGACTCAATACAAAGTTCAATAAATCTGTGTTTGGTGTTGAATGAATTAAACAGGTATTACTACCCCTCTTCTGAGGTTCTCATTTTGGCATTTGGTTAGGAAATGACCCCAACACTCTCAAGGAGTATTTCTAAATACTCACTGAGTGTGTTAGGCAGATTTTCAGTGCTGTGGCCAAATACTTGAAATCTGTAACTTGAAGGAGAAAAGGTTTGTTTTGGTTCACAGTATCAGAGGTTTCAATGATCTGTGGCTGGCTCCAGGAAGGGAACATCATAGCACAAGGATAGGGCAGAAGAAAGTTGCTCGCTTTGTGTCAGCCAGGAAGCAGAATGAGAACGAAAAAGCCCCTGAAAAGTTATACTCTTCCAAGTCACACTCCAGAGACCTACTTCTTCTAAGCAGGCACCATCCCTGATCGCCCCTTAACCCTCATCAGTGGGTTAGTCCATTGAAGATATTAAGATGCTTTCACTTTTCAATCACCTATCCAGGCACCATCCAATCAAACTGGCAATCAAGAGTAAGCATCACACTCATTCAGTGCTTTGATGCACTCCGCCCAGTACACGTGCATGTCATATCCATCCAGATTCTGATCTCAATTTTATATTTTATTTTTTTATCTTTTATTTTTATTTTTTATCTCTCAATCTGACATCTTGCTGTATGTTTCAGTTCTTTTAGCATCATTCTTTACACTGTATGACTTAATTTTATGACTGTTTAGATTAACTTCTGTCCTTATCGGTTTTACATTAGTGTGCAGCTCATTGAGATTATGTGTTACTATCGGTCAAGACTTAATTATTAGGGAAAACTAATGAACTCTTTTGACTTAGTCTACCCCCCCACGTCAGTGAGAAGTGAGATCAAATGTTGCAAAAATATGTAACCTGTATTTTATCAGTATATATTAGTATGTATCAGTATATATTAGAACAGTGGACATTCCTACATGCATATAACATATTTGTGTAGGTTTCACTTCTCCTCATATCCCTATTTTCTCTTCTTTCTCCCTTCTCTTATTCTCTTTCTTTTCTCTAATAATCTCCCTTCTACTTTCATGTTCTCTCTCTCTCTCCCTTTCTGTCTCTGTCTCTGTCTCTCTCTTTCTCTTTTCATTCCACATATGAGAGAAAACATATGTGTACTTGACATTCTAAGTCTTGATCAGGCTTAACAGAGTAATCCAATTTCATTATTTTCCTGCAAATGCCAAGATTTAATTCTTCTTTGTGGCTAAATAATACTCCATCTGTGTATGTATATATATATGACGTTTTCTTTACCATTCATCACTTGATACACAGCAAAGCTGTTTCCCTGGCTTAGCTATTTTGAATTGTGCTGCAATAAACCTGGAAATGCTGGCAACTCTATAGTATGCTGACTTTAATTCTTTTGAGAATACAGCAAAGAGTACTATAGCTGGATTAAGTTTAGCTCCAATTTAGTGTTTTAGTGTTTCTTTTTTTATCATAGCCTCTTGATGCTCTAAGGGCTTATGAAAGAAAAAATAAGAACACAAACCCATCTCAGAAAAAATCAATGGTAACCTGATGATAAGCAAAAGTTATAAGTGGTAGGATCATTCAGCTTCACAAGGTGACTTACTAACAAAAATATGAAAGACCCTATTATAAATATATAAAGGCAGTCTTGTGGGACAGAAGTGTTAGATATTGCAAGGGCAGAATTTATATCAATGTGTGGAAATTTCAAATAGATAAAATCATTTGAGATGACAAAGATCCTTCTAACTGAACAAGTTTTCCTGTAGAATGGACTCTCTCAGAAGGTCATGAGTTCTATCACTAAAGCTTTTCCGGGTTATGTCACAAATCAAATAGCAGAGGTAAGAATCGGTTGCTCTAAAGGGAAACAAGTCTCAAGTGGAATTGGCAGTTAGGTTAATCTTTCCCTTTTCAGAAACATTCCAGATTCTAGCAAAAATGGGCTGACTCCCACAGTTTCCCTGTAACACATCATGAAAACTATGAAAAAAAGTCAAAGCATAAATAACTGAAAATAGATGCTAACGTAGAAGTAACACCTACTCACCTACTCTGCAACTAATTGCTTGTGTGATTCTCCTCTAATTACACTGCTGTGAATGTGTCTTTTCCTTTTAAATTTGTTGCCAAGATAGCCAAATCTAAGAAAGGTTTACAGCAGCTCTAAAAGGAGAATATAGTTTGGAGAAGAATTTGTTGAGTTCCTATCAGTACGTGTCATCACTTTATTTGATTTTATTGACTTCAATAGAATTCTTGGGTCATACATACACGCCCAAATTAAGGGCGGAATTGTTTGCAAAAAGGAAAGTAAACACTTTTCTCTTAATGAAATGCATTAAGAATTACCTTTCTGTCAATCCACTTTATCGACGTGATATTTCTAAGCCCTGTTAAAATTGTTTTATAGAGTACCTAACTGCGGTAACACATTAGGAGGTAATCACATTAGATGTTGCCTGCTGAGCCTGGTAAGACTTGGTCAGTAGTTTAAAGGAACTCTTCCAATAATATAGTCAATATACTAGTAGCTGGGTGACACGAAATGAAATAACCTTATGGCACTTTCAGATGAAGAAAGGTACCACTTATAAAAATGAGCATCATTATAATATTACCATAAGTGTCATGAAAATGGAAATTTATTATAAGTGAAACTTGGACTGATACAACTTTAAAACTAGTTGTCTGTTGGATTCCAATTACAAATAACCATGACCTAGCAATAAAATTATAAAAATCTCTATGATATAATGAATCTCAATATATCAGTTGCAATTGACCACTATTACATGAAAATGAAGCATATTTTATATTGATACTCATGACAAAGCCCACTTTCCAGTTCTATGATGGAAATTATGCCTTAGTAAGTGGTTGCTAGACTCCAAGACGCAATGGTTCATTGTTCTGACATATCTAGACCTCCTCCCAAAGCCTCATGTGCTCCTCGGTGGGGCTTTTAGGAGTGACTGGATCATAGGGGTGTAGTACTGGATTAGTCCACTGATGTTTTTATAGCTGGGTGTAATGCTGGGAGGGGAAGCTTCCTGGAAAGAGGTGGGTAAATGGGCGTGGTATGGAATGATATATATTCCTACTCCTGCCTTCATTGTGCTCTGCCTCCTGCCTGACACGCCACAAACTCTTTCTCCTCTGCCATGTGGCCCTGTTTTGGAGCCAACAAACTATGGACTGAAGTCTCTACAAACTGTGAGTTAAAATAAACCTTTCTTCTTTTAAGTTGAGTGTTGAGTATTTTGTCTCAGCAAGGAAAAAGTAACTAAGACAGCCATAATCTCAACGTAGTAGTGGTCAGACCTCTGTGAAGTCCTCTCCAAGTGTACCAAGGCTGTTATGTGTGACCACAGAATATGACAGTGGTGACTATTTATTACTTTCGAGATCGGGTTGGACTCTGTCTGAAGGGGCCTCCTGGGAAACCAGCTACCACATGGTGAATACGCTCAGGCAGCATATAGACAGGGCCATCGGGCAAGGCTGCTAGTCTCTAGCACTAGCAAACATGTGAAACAATAAATTTTTATTATTTTAACCTAACTTTGGGATTAATTTTTTTTTTATAGAGCAATAGATGACTGAGATGAGATTTTGGCACTTTGAAGCATGATGCTGCAATACCAAAAATTTCAAAATACGAGGATGATTCTGGAGCCAAGAAGTGTACAGAAGCTGGAAAAACTAAGACTTTTGATGAGCTTGCTAGCAAAAGCCTAACGTATCTTGAACAACACAATTCAAGGGACAATGAAGAAAATATTATTGATAACTATAGTTTAGCAAAAATGTTGCCCAAAATAATGTGCAAGGTAGAAGATATAGCTGGAGAACTGGGAAATCTAAATGACAGATTTTCTACCAGTGTATTCCAAGTGTCCTCTGGTTTCTTCTCACTACTTACATAAAAATGTGACAGGAGATGGAGAGAGAGATAAACCATAGGAAGTATTGTTGAACAAACAGAGCCATTTATCACACCAATATTAAACTAATGAATACGTAGTGAAAACAGATGCCATGAAATTTATTTGTATGTGCAAAAGATAGAAAATTTGTGTCCATTTTCACACATTTTCTTGGTGTAAATTTCTGTTTCTTCTCTTGGTCTCATAAGGAAATCAGTTATATTACAGTAAAGCCCACTTAAAGACCAGAAGGTATATTGATAACATCTGCAAAGAAATTAGGAATTGGGACTTACCATATATTTGTGGGTGGACACAATTAAACTTAAAATATAGACATTGTACAGGTTTTTTTTTTTTCAGGAAATTTTTAAAAAAGTGTCAAAGTTGTAAATAAAGCTACTGTAAATAGGGAAGGGAGGGAGACTGGATGGGAGGGGTGTAGAAGAAGGGGGGAAAACCAAGATGTATCATGTACAGGTACAAATTAACTACCATGAATGTGGTCACTATGTATACAATGTATGAATACATGTTCTTGGAAATAAAATAAAAAATTAAAAAAGTGTAAAAGCTATCAAAATTATTTTAAGAGCTGACTATACTTTTTATTAAAACTCATGATCCACATAAAATTAAATAAGAAAATATTCTTGAATGCACTAATTAAATAATAAAATTTTAGCCACATCATGCGTGTTGATGTAAATGCAAATATCCATATCTAGTATCGCTCAAACTAATCCACCAGCACATCTATAAAAGTCATAAATTTTGATAAATTAGGACTATCACTAAGATTCTAAGCTGTTACTAACTAGGATAAAGGATTAATTGAGGTAACAAAGAACCTCCAAATTTCAGGGATTTGAGGAGATATTTACTTTTATCTAATAAGCGATTCTGACTGGTTCAAGGTGGTACAGCCTGCCTTCCTCACTTAATCTGTGTCCTCTAACTGCACCCCAGTGATGGTCACTTCCAGTCAATGGGAAAGGAGGAACAGTCAGTGCTCTGGGTAAGTGTCCTCTGTCAAGTTGGAGGTCATCTGTGAGTCACTCATCACAATTTTACTGTGATTCCATTTCCTGAATTTAGTCACACAACCCCATCAGCTGCAAGGGAGTCTTGCTTCCAACCGTCACTCTAGCTGGCTTAAGAGAAAAGGCAGAAAACGTTGAGGGAACAAGTAGCAGCCTACAACAGACAATTTAGCATCACAAAATCTTAGTATAATCCATTTAAAATAATGACTCCCATATAAAATTCGTTTCAGAATTCAATATTCAAATAAATCTTTTTTTTAAACATTTGTAATGAAAATATAATAATCTCTGCACAACCCAAGGAGTTTTATAAATGTGGAAAAGTTTGTATAACAGAAATCTAAAATTAATAGAAAATCATATGCAATCATTTTCTTTAAAGGAGAAAGGAATGCTTACTCTAATAATTTTTTTGCACTGGTGTGTATACTGAGTTCCCTTATACTGATACAAGAGTATACTGATACAAGGGATATATACTGATACAAGGGATACATACTGATACAAGGGTATACTGATATCCTTATCAGTTCTATAGAAAAAGAAAAATAGTATGAGCATTGGAAGTGAAATTTTAATATTATTTTTACTGGTATGTGACATAACAAATTATAGATAAAATCAGCAACACAATCAACAAAGTATTAGACACAGCTGCATAAAATATTATTTTACAAATAACAGTGGTTATTGTCAACCCCAAAATAAATGGGAGAATGAAATACACCACTAATTATAGCTACACAATTACAAAGTACTGTGTTGTACCATATGAATTTATCACTATCCAGCCCTTTTTGAACAATAAAAATGATATTTTCATATGATTCAGCATACTACCTAGGAATCAACCAATCTCACAAATAAAAATATTATGGATAATATTTTTAAAATTCTAATCAATAACTGAGTCTTTGTTTTGTGAATCAATATAGAAACATTTTGATGGAATGACAAATTTGCCATTTTATAACCTTCTATAAAATTATTGGAATTTGAGTGGAAATTACTGTTTAGTGTTTTAAAGACCTTATAAAAACAGCCAAAAAAATTATCTCAAAATATAGGTCTAGCACTGATATGAATTTTAAAGTGAAAAAGAGGTGGAGAGGGATATACCCTATGAAATTCTATGAACACAAAGGAATAAAATATTGCAGTACTAAGAAAGTTAAGATGAGATTATTAAGGTCAACCCGAATTTAATACGATTGATACCTTTATAAAAAAAGAAGACACACAGACATGTGCAGAGGCGAATGCTTTGTGAATGCAGAAACACAACATTTTTATTTCTTGCATATTTTAATGAATTTGTCACGCCATCTCTTTTCATTACACATTTACACATTTATAAGCATATATAAATAGACCAAACAATCAAAACAAATAACACACATACTCATACACATACACACACATGCACTCAAAATCCTGATATTTAATGAAAGTATACTGCAATTAAATACAGAGGGAATTTGTTAAATGGGTGGTGTTGATAAACTCAGTTTGTCAAAAAGGGAAACGAGATCTCTATTGTGATGGTTAATTTTAAGTACCAACTTGAGTGAATCAAGGAACACCTATTGTAAGAGTGTATCCAGAAGATATTAGCATGTGAGTGCCAGGGGAATTAGTAAAGAAGACCACACTCAATGTAGATGGGCACTATCCAATGGGTGGATGCCAGATTAAAAAATACATTCCAGAAAGCAAATGGGTCTCTCTCACAGAGAACTGGGGTGCACTCTTCTTTTGCTGCCTTAGACACTAAAATTCCAGGCTTTCTAATCCTGGACTCCAGTGCTCACATCAGCTTCTCGGGCCTTCAGCTTCAAACTAAGTTACCTTATCAGTGTCTTTGGTCTTGGAATGAGCCACTACCTGCATCCCAGGGTCTCCAGTCTGCAGGTGGCACATTGAGAGACTTCTCACCAGCGATCACTGCATGGATGAATTGTATTAATAAACCCCCTCACATATATCCATGCATATATCCTATTAGTTTATCTACATGGAAAATGCTAATACATCTACCTAATGTGGTACATACAGTGGTAAACATGAGATGGAGTTAAGATGTCATGGACAAGTTAACAGTTGTAATCTTGTGGGATATTTGCATTGTTCAAGATGGAAAGGTGTCTACATCTAGAATATATAATGATGTGAAAGTCAAGATTCCAATTGGAAAAAGTGGGAAAAAATGGAACAAGTATTTTACAGAAATGGAAAACCTGGGTTCTAAAAAGCACAGAGAGGATGCTTAAATTTATTTTACACATTAGCTTGCCAGAAAGGAGAAAATTGGCATGTTGGGTTCCTTGTATTGCCTCTCAAAATTCTTTCCACTCTGTTTAACATGTTTTTTGGCATTACAGAGGCCAAAAAACCTATACTGCATTTCCCACATTCTTTTTCAGCCAAAACACTAGAAACAAATTAAATTGTAACTATTAGCTGAATGCTCATATATTTGCAAATGGAAATAGCACAAAGGCTCTCTTCCTGTTCTTTTAATTAATTTCTGCTAGCAGAAACTGGTCAAGAGATGTGAAGAATTTCTGTGATAATCTTCCATCCTCTAACATTCTCCACTTGGGGGTTGCCATGTAGTTTTGCATCCATAGTAATAGTAGAGATCTCTAACTGTAGTTTCTTGATTCTTAAATAACAAGTACACTAGTGTATTCCTAGTTCAAAAGTTCTGGGATTCTCTCTGAGAGTGTAGGTCCATGTCTTGGTCATTTTCCTCATCACTGAGAGAAAATACACAACACCCACAATTTAAAGGAAGAGAGGTTTATCTTAGCTCACGATTACAGTCTATGGTCAGCCGACTCCAAGGCAGAAAAGGGATGGTAGAAGGACCTGAGTAAAGGAAAGTTGCCCACATCATGGTGACCCTGAACCAGAAAGCAAAGGGTGGACCAAGGGATGATGTGCCCTTCCGGGTCATGGCCCTTGTGACCTGCCTAATCCACCCAGACCCTTCCTCCTAACAGCAGTTCAGCTGTAGAGCCCACATAGTCCAATCACCTTCAAACACGAGGGTTCGGGGACTGTAATAGTTAACTGATTTTATCAATTTGAATAAGAAATGCCTAACTAAATTGGATTAGCATAGCTCTGGGTGTTGCTGAATGCATTCACTGAAGACAGAAGATCCACCCTGGGTATGAGCAGCACCAAACAACAGGCTTGTAGACTGAAGGGAATAAAAGGGAAACAAAGAAGCAAGGCTTGCTTCTGTTTCTTCAGAGCAGCCCCAGTCTTCACCTTCAACTCAGGAGTGGTTTCCTGGCTTCCACTGCAGATGCTTCAGCCTCCAGCACAGACCTTTTGGCCTTCCAGCACAGACCCTTTGGCCTCCTGATATACACTCGTGAGACACTGAAGTGATCCCCTGGCCTTCGACGGGACCCTTTGGCTCACCAGCGCTTTTGTACTCCTCCACACCTGACTCTATGGGTGGCCATTGTAAGCCTATCTTGTAAGTCCATATGTAAGTTGCATTAAATCTGTTTCTCTAGTAAGCACTGACTGATACAGGGATCATTTTAGATAATAAACTACAACATTCGCTTTACAAGATATTGAAAAATTCTGATGTTGTTCCTAGAGGATGATCTGAGACTTGCTTTTGCATTCTATTTACTATTTTTTGAAAGCATGTATAGTAATTACTCATGTTAACCACTCCCTCCCCTAAAATACATAATTGGTTCTTGTGTACTCCACTGAGACTGCCTTAAAATCATTGGATGATGCTGATTTTGGTAGATGATGATGAGCAGCCACGTGTATTACTAGTGGGGGGGGGAGACTGACAAAGTCATTCTGAAAAGCCGCTCATCAGTGCCATGTTAAATTAAGTGTTTGAATACCCTGGTACTGTTTATATAAGCTAAATTCTTGGTCACACAAATCTGTAAGAACTTGTAGACAGAAATTTATCATAAAAGTATGTATGGTGGTGGGAGGCTGGAAGCTATATTGTTGTCCATTTCTGAGGGAATGATTAAGTAAAATGTAATACATGCTCATCTCAGATGATTGTGCAGCAATGAGAAGTAATGAACTGGATGTACTTGCACCACGTTAGATATATCATTAAAACATACTTCTAGGTTAGATAGTTCAGTACTATACATACGTCACAAATTATGCACACAAAACAAATTTTATAAAACATACATCAACAGAAAGATACTTCAAAAATGCATTTAAATCAGGCTTTGTTAGGAGAAAGATAACAGGAATGAAAATGAGGATGAAACTAAATAACAGAATGATTTAATGGTTTTATTTATCTACATCAAGAGAGAATTTAAAGAGTAATGTATTAGCAGTGCATTTACTTGTCCCTCTTACCCTGAGGCAAATAATCATAATTCTACATATCTAGCACCAAATAATGACATGGTACAACTAAAACTTTAGAATATTTCATTATATTCTCCATATGATGGTATGTGTTTTGTGTGCATAATTTATGATGGTATCATCTCATACTATGTAACATCCTGTAGATAGGTGGACTGAATATTCCCTGGTGTAGAGAGAAGGACACAATTGATCAATTCCAAACAGCGTATTCCCATTCACTCTTTCTTTCCACAGTGACTATGTCACCTAATCCAAGTCTGTGTCTTATTCTTGCTATGGGGATGACTTCAGGACTATTCCAACATAGTGTAATCTCAGGATTTATGCAGAGGACAATGGGTCACAGATTTCCCCCAAACTGCCATTGACCTTTTGCAAACATGAGTCATGCTCAGAAGTATATCTGGCAAATTTGAGCACAAATCTATGGCAATGGCTTCTAGGGTTTATGTTTTCATCAACCAATAAAACTTTCTTAGTTTTTAAAGCAGTTTGAGTTGAATTGTACAGAATAGAAAACATCCTAATTCACTCAGCAAATACACACTGCTCGTTCCTGGCTGCTTTTGTTTTACCAGTCTCTGTTCACTAGCATGTGTGTGTATGCACAAGTGCACCCACAAATGCACACGTGTATGCTTATTGGCAGCACTCAGAACACACAATGCAGATAGTACCAATCTCAATATCTGAATATTGGGGTCCAACATGTCTTCACAGATGCATTTCTTACAGATCTTAACATCACAAAGAAAATAGATATTCCGTGTACCTTTTTGGGGAACATAGAGCAATAGCATTTATTCTTTGTATACCATAGAACTATTTCATGGTTCAAGTGAAATCATTTAGAGGAAATGGTTTTTAGCTTCCTGATAATTTTGAATAGGCATTATCATTTCCTTACATATGATGCATCTGTAAGGGGAAGCAAAATTCCCAATCTCCTTGAATTTATCTTGTACTCAACTTCTTCTATTTTCATAGCAACACAAGGGAAGGACAAAATGTCATCCTTAACTTCAAATTCCCTCTTTTGTCAGTGTGTTCCACAACCTTAACTTCATTGCAGAATAGTGCTATGGTACATTCCTATCTATAACCACACTTTCAAGTTGCTTAAAGATATAACATAATTGGATGTACCTTTAACCCAGTGTTTTAAAATCCTGACAGAATGGTGTGCACACAACATCTTCTAGTATTAAATAGCCCGAGATCAAATAAAATGCAATGAACAATGTCTGTCCCCATTGAACTGGAAATGTTATTAGTGAGATACTGGACAAAGATGACAGTGCTACCTCAAGAAATGTAATGAGGGAGTTTTGTCAAGCCAAACCTTTTAAAATGTTTGAACTCCATAAAAACCTGCAGGCATGACAGATTAAATGTAATGCTTACCTCTGATTCTGAGCTGCAGTCTGCACCATCTAATTCCTGTAAATAAGAACAGATGTGCTGTTAGAAGGTTTTGATTTGTGTTTTTATTTTCTAAAACTCATTGAGCAGAGTACAGTTTTTCCATTCAGGGGAAGGTGGAATAGCTTTGTTTTCTTGCTCAAGAATGTCAGAAATGGGGAAACAAGTCTCGCTCATCTCCATCCTATTAAAGAAGAACCTCGCGACAATTTACAGATTGTGCTTTAAAGATGGATGATGCTATCTAGTCAAACACATCTTCAAATATTTGGAGCAGGAGAAAAACATTATTTTAACAGGTTTTGAAACAAAAACAGTTATGAGTCCAGCTTGTATTTGCCTTACATCAGCAGCAACCTGAGAAGCAGATGAGCACCGGGGACAAGTAACAGGGATGGGATATTGTAGATGTTCCATTTCTAAGAAAACCTGCTCCTCCTGTCAGTCACACACGTTTCACTTTTTAATGATACACGTTGTTATTTTTTAATAGGACGATTTCTTTAGTGAAACACAGAAGTCTCAGTTTTAGCACGTATAAAAAATGTAATTTACAAGTTTGGCATTATCATTTCTGTCGATGACAGTTTCATGAGAGCCTCTCAAATCTAATTAAATAGTTCACAGACACACATTTAAATATATTCACATGACAATGATACGGAAAGAGGATGGTAATAGTTTTTACTTGTGTTCAACATTTTGCCCAAGAAACCAAGAATAGTGCAATAAAGTTTACAGAGGCATCATGGAATAACATGGAGTCAATTAGGATCAGAGTTATGTAGCCACAAGCAATAAAATAATAGCAAAAGTTCTTTTAAGGGTATTTTTCTGAACTATCATACTGGAAACGTAATAGGTATCTGAACTATCATACTGTCATACACACATTAAACTTATAAGTCATAAAATCCTCAGCTCTTTTCACATGATTCCACAAGAACTGAACAGAACAACATCTAGCTTATATGACGTTTATTTTCCTAGTTGGTAAGAAAATGAGTTTTTAAACAATTTTTGTTTGGTATTTTGAGACAGAATCTTGCTGTGTAGCTCAGGGTGACCTAGAACTCACAGCAATTCCCCTGCCTCAGCCTCCCCAGTGCTGGGATTACAGGCATATGCCCCTCTTGCCCCTCTTAATAAAATGAGTTTTTAACCATATTTAGAAAATCTAATCATCACATTATTTTGGTACTATGTAACTACAACTTTTATTTACATATGGATATCATACTGAAAATGAAAAATGACATTTTAAAATAGTGAACAATGAAGAACATAGGTAAAATATAATATAGCCAAAACACAAAATGTTATTTTGGTTATTATTATTATTGTTTTTAAATTTATTTATTTTTGCATTTTTTTTAATTTATGCCTCAATACAAGAGGTTTGCAATCTGTTGTGACATAAATAGGTACATTATTAAGTCATTTCAAAATACGAATATAATAAAATATGTTTTGAGTAGTGAGGAAACAGCAAATGTGAAACAATCAATTCAGATCACTGATAATATGTTAAATTAGTTGCTACTACTTTTGGACAGCAATACTACAGAAAAAATTAACACTGGACAGTTTCGTATGACGGTTGACCATTTGAGATGGCTAACTTGGTAGTTCATGTTATCAGTGCACGATATAAGTTACGAAACATCTATCATCTTTGCAACCCCCGCTCCTTACAAAATGGAACAAAATTACTAATTATCCCAAATAAAGTTGCTAAATTTAAGACAAATATTGGACAACTGAATGTACAGAGAAGTGTGATAACCAAGAACATGGACTTTGGCATTAAACAGAATTTGGTCTGAAGACCACTTCTCAGCTGCAGAATTTTTGGCACGTTTTCTAAGTGGTTATTGTCATTTTTATTTTACCAATCAAAGCCAGGTGTGGCAGTGCACACCTGTAATCGTGGCACTTAGGAAGCTGAGGCAGGAGGATCACTGACAGTTCCAGGCCAGACTGGGCTACACAGCGAGTACAAGACAAGCCTGAATTACATAGTGAGGCCCTGTCTCAACCCCCCCAAATATATATTTTTATATATTTATATTTAATTATACTATTAATAATCAATTAATATAAGGATTAATAATATAATAATCAATATCATAATATATAATTGATGTAAATTAATGTGTTGATGATATATTATATATAATCATATGTATTTCTATATTTTATATATATAAATATATATATTTTTTAGCAATCAGGGCTGGTACCATCTACCATGTAAGGTTAGTAGGAAAATCCAATAAGATGATGCATTTAAAGTGCTTTGCACTATGGACTCTAACAAGTGGTAGCCACAATTGGAGTAATCACTATAATTGGTAAATCAATCCTTGATAGGGTTCTAATAATTTTATTCAGGTATTATAGTTCACAATTATTAATGAACTATCACCTATTTAAACCTAGATTTCAGAACAGAAATCTTTGTCTTTGAAGGGAAGCTATTCTGTGACAAAGTAAAAGAAAATCCTCACTAAACATTTGCACATAAAATGTCTGATTAGATCCAGAAAACAGCAATTATAAGGGGTCAAAAATATGATTTTCCTTTAAAAGATCATTGAACCAATTCCTCTTGGAATTGTCATTTGAAAATCAGCACTACCTGAATCTGGGAGAGAAGCGACAATATTTCACTTTTAAAAATACACTTTTTAATCTTTACTGAAAAATATGTTTTAGGCCCATCTGCTCATGATACCATGAAACAGCAAGGTCCCACTTGCTGCCTGTTCCCAGTTCTCCCTCTCAGTAATCCCAACCCCACACGCAAGCCCGAGTTCTACAGAGAGACCGTGAGAGACGCAGGGAGTTCAAGAGAAACTGCAGGATGAAATCAGTGATCATCAGAAAGCACACCAACAGAAAGTTCAGATGACTTAGTTTTAAATAGATAATACAATCATGTAATCCAAAAATATAGCAAAGATATGCAGAAAACATTCTCTCCCATTCTTGTCTCCCATCTGCACAGTGCTACCCAGCATAAGAAAAAACTATCATGTAAATTTTAAATTTCAGGTTCCTTCGGGCCAAAACATCTCTCTCTCTTTTTCTCTCTCTCTCTCTGTCTCCCTCTCTCTCTCTCTGTCCCTGTCTCTGTCTCTCTCTGTCTCTGTCTCTTTCTGCTTTGTACAAAATTATCTAACATTTATTGATTGGTTTCCGTGTTATGTTATTTGAGAAGAAGTTTAACTCCATTATTTCATTTCATTACAACACCCTGTGAGACAGACACAATAGTTATATGATCATGCACACGGAGTCTACTTGCACTAATACCTACATGAATATCTAACTCGACATAGCACAGTTAACTGTTTCTAGTCACAACTACAATATGCAACATACAGAAGACAAAATAAAAATGTTCCCACTCTCCAAAATCTTTTAAGTGGACGAATGTACTCAGATTAGTACCAACAGGTCACAGTATAAAAAACATGGGTACATTTAAAACACATCTTTGGGGAACTCTTTGTAAGACAAATCTATTAGTGAAAGTGTAGTCTTCATATATTCACTACTATATTTTTTTAAATGAGTGAAAAAAGTCAAGAACAATTCTGAATGTAGATTTACATTTTTTTCTTCTAAATATACCTAATGAAGCATTCAGCTTCTTGCCCTTCTGCTCGATACTCAGTGATTGGCAAAGGGAAACTTATGCACCTGAGGGAAAGTAAAGATTGATCAGGGAGGCCTGATCTCAGCCTCCAGGCACACATTCCAAGCACTGATCAGCAAAATTAAATCTCTCTCTATACCCGAGAGTTGATAATCAGCAGACAGTAGTGTCTTATCGTACGTCGCATGAAAACAAAAATGATGTCTGTTACTACAGCTTGGAAATATTTCCAGCCACTAAAAAAAGAGAGAAACCATCATGAAAAACTGCACTGTAGCAACTTGGAGAAATCTGTTTTTAGTTAGGTTGCAAACATTTCACAAAAAATCATCATTAAAACTTCATCTTGGGATTACATATATATGCATTTTTACCCATCCCAACCAAGTAGAATTTTCTATCGGTACTAGTTTCCCTCAGGCACACTCGTGAAAGAAAAGACTGAAGATTCTATGGAGGGTTCCTATATTGGTGGTTGAGTTGATGGAGACGTAAAATTCTCACATTTGTACACACTTTCATGCTTCCAAAATTAGACACTTTTATGTATGGTATTATATGGCTTAAAGCAGTTTGTGTTTCCAATAAACAATTAAAACATCGCTTTCTGCAACTTATTGTTCTTCTTCTGGCAAAAAATATTACTAGAAAACAAATGGTACTTACATACTTTTACCTTGGACTTACAGAAGGAAAAGTAAATATGAGGAAAAAGCTGGTCTTCATGATCTATAGATGGAAGAGCTGTCCCTTTTCGCTCCTCATCCTTTTTAGTTTTATTTTCTAATGGAACATGTTCTGAAATGTGTGATATACAATCTAAGTTTCCTGCCAAATTTATTTCCACATACCATTCCTTTAACCTTTTGACATCTGAGTTCTATTACTCAGTGAAAACTCTTCATTTTGTAGCCTCACTGAGATATAATTGACATATAATATACTACACATATTTAAAACCTATAATTCAATAAAATTTCACCCACATTCATGAAGTTACCAGAGATAACATGATCTCACACCTCCCAACAGCTTCTTCGTGTCTTTGGTGTAATCTTTCCTCCCCTCCTAGGCAGTCTTTAATCTGTTTTCAGTCAATGGAGATTGATTTCTATTACAGAAGTATTTATAAATTGAAGCAGACTGCAAAGTTTAATAATTATTTTATGCTCAAATGACTATGATGAAGTATTTTTACCCATATTGCTTTGAGCAACATGGTTAATTAGTTCATTCCTTTTTATTGCTGAATAATACTCCAATGTATGGGATATATCATAAACTGGTTTCTGATCACCTGTTCATTGACATTTAGGAGTGTCCCTGCATTTAAATATAACAAGACGCCACTGTTTTACACATGTACCAGCTCTGTTCCAGAAATCCTCATGTTACGATACCCACCATGTGACTCTGTCGGCTGCTTGCAGGTGTTTTGAACTTGCCCTCCGTGGGCCTCAGCTTTCCTGCACTGACCCTCCCCTGCTTCCTGCATTCCCCACAGGCTGTGTGCTGTGCTTCCTGGATTTCCTTCTGACTTGCAAAGAAGTCCCTGCTCTGTGCAAAATTCTCATTCCGCACTTCTCTGTGCAGACACTGGTATTTCTAGCATTTCCCTGGTTAGGTCATGTGAGCGACGTCTTGGTTCAGACTCTTGCAGAGTCTCAGTGTTCCAGATTCAGATTTCTGTTAGGTTCAAAGCATTTATTTTTCTCTTAAAAATGGCCTTCAGCTCACATCACACTAAAGAAGTTTCCCTTTCAGAGTGAAGTAGCTGATGGTGTCCTGGCTTCCAAAGTCAACGCCCTTCTCACTTCTCCTCCTCTTTGGACAATACTCATCCCTAGACTTTTAATTACCAGCGTAGCACATCTCCTTCATTTACTGTCAGTATGGAAAAGTTAACCAAACTTACTTACTTTCGATTCAAACCCACCTCTTGACTAAAATGTTCAGTTTTTGTGTATGATAATATCATTTGTCAAGTATTCCAGGCAAACCATTAGTTTATTTTAAAAAGTTGTGGTCAGTTTTAAATCACATCGTCCTTTGAATTACATCTCACAGTAATTCCTTTTTCTTTATTTCTTCTAGCTCTTACTATTTACAGAGTAACAAAACTTCTGATCTCTTGATAATCCCCTATATTTCATGCTCCTTTTCAGTCTCCTTTCATTACTGGTACCAAATAAGCCTCTCCAAACACAACTTTGTCTTGTATCCTTTGGCCCAGAACTCGTCCATGGTTCTCAGGTGTTTGCTATTTCAAAACATCACCCTCCCTCATCTGGTTCTACACTGTGAGAATTATTCTACCTGGCAAAATTTTCTTTTGTTACTACAGTACCTGATTAATACCCTCTTCCTTAGCTGGCTGTCTGGCCACCATGCTTCCTTTACATCTTTGTTCGGACTCTCTCTTGCCCAACAAATTAAGAATAGGCTCCAGAGTCAAATTCAGCAGGCTATAGCCCCATGTAGACAAACTTCTGTACATATCACTTTGGGTGACACTGTGGTTTTGGAGATTAAAGGAAATCATTTGTATAAATCCCTGGCATATATTCAGTGATCAATAAATGTAAGCTATTACCATTATGCAAATCCTAGTTGTTTTCACAAACTAACTCACATGTCAGAAAGAAAAGCAACTTAAGCCTAAAGGCTGCAGAAGGCGATGCTTCAGAATATTAACTCTGCAGGTAAAGAGGCTGCACTGAAAACCTGGCTGTAATATTTTTTAAAATGTGTGGTCAGGGAAAAATTCTCCAGCTCCCTGTGCCTCACTTTTCTTATTTTTAAAATGGGATATCACAATTATATCATACAGTATCTCTTAAAGGAAAATAAGAGTGTCCATGAGATAAAATGAAGAAGTTGCTATACTGTCCTAATTGTTCTGCTTTTTATTTCTCAGGAGACCTGGTGCTCTGGCAGTTTCTGGGCTCCTGTTTCTGGGAGATCTATTAATCCTAAAACTACTCCTACCTTTAACTTAAATTGGATTGATTGTTCTCTCTGTCCAGCAGTACTGAAAGATATAAAAAAATAATAACTTGCTGACTACACATTTAGTCTGAGTTGAAAATTCAGTATCACGTCTAGGCCTGGTTCCTGCACGGACACATACTGATGGCTCAGGGCAGACATCTGGTGAACACGCATCTTTAGAGCATATTGCTTTACCATAAAGATGTGTTCTTCAACTTCTTACACACTCATTTTCAATAATTTCCTAAAAGAGGATTAGCAAACAATGGCCTTGTCCTGAATCTATCCAGCTACATTACTTTGTAAGTGAAGTTTAAATGAAAGGCAGACATACCTGATCACCGGCATAATGCCTGTGGTTGCTTTTAGCCCATAGATGCAAGTCAGAGCGGTGTGATAGAGCCAGTGTTCGACAAAGTTCAACATATTTATTACCTGGCCTTTTATTGAAAAATTTTGTAACCCCTGCTCCAAAACATTATTGTCTCCTGAGTGAAGGCCAGATGCTAATCTAACAGAAACTGTTAGATGCTGCATGTCAATGGCCCCCAAATAGCTTATATTTTCGAACAGTTTCATATTTGTCCCTATTATAGATTTTCATATTCTTCTTAATATGTTGTGTGTTTAGCTTGCATTTATATTTGTCCTGAAGCAACCAATTAACTTTAAAATAATCATCAATTTTAAAGATTTAAGAAAACCAGGAAAGCTATTTATCTAGTACTGCATAGTAAAATGAATGGTCGATTGAAAATATTTTACTGGTTGCTATCATGTGCAGAAACAAGCTGAGAATGAGCTATATTTACTATTAATATTTATTCTACGTTGTTGTTAATGATCCATATAGTCAGATGGATAGTAAAGCAAATCAGAATTATTAGGCTGGTATTCCTGTCCTAGGAAGAGATTGTAATCAAGCCTCAAAGTTCACCCTACACAATATATACACCCCCCCCCGACTCTTCCCAGAACATCAGAGAAGTCCAGCATTTTCATATATTGAACGAGTCATTTCTATGTTGGTATTTCTTTCCGCCAAACATTACATTTATGCTTAAAATACCCTATTCAGAAAACCCCTACATATCATTTCTTTCATGGTATTTTCTACCGTTTTGGCCAATATGATTTTTATGACATTTATTTCAATCTACTGTGTGTTGTAGAAACTGATGTGGAGGTCTCTCCTCAGGACTGTCCTGTAAATTCCTCACAGGCCAAACCTTGTCTTCAGGCATCACTGGGATTCAATCACTAGGAGTCGGAGTATTTCGCTTTTGAATGCTCCCTACTTGTCGAGTAGCTATCTATCGTCTCCTTTTCCCCCTTTCACCACTTTTAAATAAATTGTCCTCTAAATAAATTGCCTTCTCTTAATTTAAACTCAGTTTCTTTAATTCTTTACTGTAGCTGGGTTTACCATTGCCGGGAAATAAATTTTCTAGCAGGACAGCAGATCACAGTCCACCTCCAGACATACATTTTGGTGTGTTGGCTGGGAATTTAACAGGAGAAGACATCTGAATACCGTAAGTGACCAGTCCCAGGGTTGTTGGCCACAGATTAGCTGGAACCAACACTCTAGACTGGCCCCATTGAGGGTGGGCTACAGGAAGGCGGGAACCCTAGCCTTCAAGAAAAAGAGGAAAAGTACTTATTTTTAATTTCCACTGTAACTCATCTTGGTGACTTCACTAGCTTGGGACTGCAGCTGAAAAGTAATGTTAGATTGTTGCATAATGGCCTTTTGATAGTAACCAAATTGAGACTTTGTAAAATGCTATGTGGTGGTTTTTATTGCATGTGTTTTTAGACAGCTCAGGTTTTTATCTGCCTCTTACGGAATTCAAATAAACAGTGGACACTCTGCCAGCTAGTTAAGTGCTCTTCGAGCAGCTGCCACTCTCTTAAAGCAGAGGACAGGTTTCACTGGGACAGTCTGGCCTGATCCCCCCTCTACATGCACGGAGGGGAATGTCAAGCCTGCATTGCCTCAGTTTCCTTTCTGGTTTGATCCTCCGCTGGTGGGGAGGTAATTTAGCTCTTGAGATTCCCTGCTCCCACCTTCCCAGGCTGTGAGTGATGACTCGTGTGTGGGCTGCCTCATGCCTCATTAACTCACCTTGAGCATGAGAGGAGACAGCCTTTCTTTGCTGGTCTCTTATTCCAATCTTTTCCTGTTGCTTTGTGCTTTCTCTTTTTGGGGGAGGCGTATTTCTGCTACAGATTAGAGAGGGAGGAACCCTAAAAACTTTAGGTAGCCTTTCTCTCCTTTACAACTGAAATTCTTTAGTTAAGTCTATAGACCATGAGTACCCGTCTATAAGGGTGCCAAAGACAGTCATTTCTAGTGAGGAACACATACCCCGTCTCTGGGTCAGATGAGATCGTGCTTGTCCAGGAGGACACACATGCAGATGTTCCCAGCCCAGCTGTCCTGAGCACAGTCTCCTGGCCAGCAGGCTCAGGAGACTGAACCTGAGACACGGTGGAAAGAACCGACTTCTAGGTGATACTAGAGGGAGCTATTTCCATAAACAGCACATATACGGGCCAAAACACTTAAGACTGCACAGGAAGGATTTCTAAAACTGTCCTTTCTTCTCCTTTTCTGAACCAAAGGACATAAACTCAGTCCGCTTGAAAGCCACTGCTCCCTTTTTTGGGTGGCTGGGATCATGTCCCGAGCCGTACAAATACAAGTGGGTTACCAAGTGGTGGTTGACGTCATCCATGGGACTTGGTGAAGTCTATAGACTCACGCCTAGAAGGAGTCCAATGGCTCACTTTTATTTTTCCTCACTTTCTTACTGTTAGAGAAGGTCCCAACTTCCCCGTCGTCCCCTTTCCCCATCCCTAGATTTGATTCTCATGTGTGGGGGAGGGAATGGGGAACGCTCTGACGAATATGCCTTCACTAAGTATATAATTTGTGATTGCTAAACAATAGACATGGACTTAATCTGTGAGTTCCTTAAATATATTGTAACTACCAGGTCATTAGCTTTTCAGAGTAAATTTAGGTAAAGCCTAGCCAGTGCTGCTATGAGAAAAGTTGCTTGGTGACTAGAGGAAACAAGGTTCCCCGAGACGTCTTTGTCCCAGGGCCCAGGGCTGAGATTTTCTCTGGACTACTACCTGTCTGTTTGTCCCCTATATCTCCCCGCAGGCTAAGATTTCCCATGTTGCTTGTCTCTCTTGTGTCAGCTCACTCAAGATATTTAAAACAGACCCTGTCTGGGCCCCCCTCCTAGAGACTTGGAATGCTTGTTTGCCCTTGTCCCCTACTGGGGGACAACTGTGAACTGCTTCCTTGCTATTAGGTTACAATGACATCACCCCCCTCACTCAGAGGATATAGCCATTAAAAAAAAAAAATCAGACACTAGGAGTCTCATTCTAAAGCTAGTCCTTATAATCCTCCCAGTAACTGAAGGGAGGGAAAGAAAGAAGGAGGAACTAATCATTTTCAGAGTAAGAGGACTTCATAAGAAATAGCTGAGAAATAAAAATTGAATGTAGGCAATATTATTGGGAAAGAATCACTACACAGCTTCCAATTTAGTAAAAATCTCCCTAAAAGTATCCAGACACCATTATAGAGAATCTAATGAAGACAGCTGCTCAGTGTTTCACAAGTGACACATCAATAAGTATGACAGTTAGAATCCATTCAGTCTTAGATCTCAACAACTTTATATAAAATGATGATAATTTTCTCTATGAATAGAGGCTTCGTTTAGCCAAGTAATTTCAAAAATACTGCTGAAGCTAAACAGATGTAAGGCTTTGTTTCTGAAAGAACATTGGATACTCTGAATTCTTACTATGTCTCCTCCTTCCAGGACAATATTTTCATCTTAAATTAAAAAAAAAAAGAGTATGCGCGCACGTGCGCACACACACACCCACGCGCACACACACACACACACACACACCCCGCACAATGTATCATGTGTCAAAAGCCATTACTGTTAGATATTAAAAAACAAATGAAATTTTAATTCTTGTATAATGCCACCTTGTCAAGATAACTGATGTTAAGATTTTGATACTGACGTGCACCCAGTTCTCTGTTGCTGGTAACACTATTCCCTGCCGACTCTTATTCCTAGCTTCTCGGAAACCTGGAGGGGAGTGAAAGGGAGAGTCCAGATCATGATGTGCTCCTAATAACACCGCCTTCCCTCTCTTCCAACACACATTTGCTATTCCCACAATCTGTCTCACAGACCCTAAGAGCACATGCCACCATGTCCCACATCTCTGTTTATGTTAATGTCGGCAAGAAACCTTTATCATCAGGGTTTTTTCTCCATATGGCACTAAAGATCTCAATTGGACCCCACCTCCCACTCTCCCTGACTCCTAAGACTGTTCTGCCCTGACTCCATCTTGTGGAATTCATGACTCCAATAAATTAACTCATATTTCAGCTTCTTTTTGGAACATCTCTGTAACAATTTAGCTGTAATGGAAACCTAGCTTTTCCCGGAGGACATGGCTTTCTCTGTGACCCCTTTTTAAAATTGTGATCATTTTCTCTTCCCAACACCTTGCAATTCTGGTCCAAAGGACTGAGCAAATCCCCTCGAGGCTTTCATGTTTCCTTCAGGGCATTATTTCTCTCTGCTCCCTAGAAATATCCAGATTTGTAGCTCATTTCATCATATCGTATCATCCACCTCCTTTCCTTGTTCAAGGCATTGGTAACCCCTCGGGTCCCACCTTTATAGTTCTGAGCATTTTTACCTATGAGGCACTGTTAATCTTTCCATCCCAATTCCTGTCCTAATTGCTGATGATTGTAATAATAAAATGGACAAATTTCCTTGACTCTGGAGTTCCAGTTTTTTGACCCACTGTCCTTCAATTATCCTATCTGCCATACTATCTCAGCAACTCGAGCTTTTGGTTGTAATCAAAATTTTTTTTTATTATTAGAAATGGCACCACTTTCAGAATCTGTTTCAAATCACTGTCCTTATGTGTCTAGATTCAACACTCTTTCCAATTACACAGAACTTCTTGTCCACTGACCTTGGTGATTTTTATATTCCAAGGTTTAATAACAAAATTTCTCATTTGTGCACTCTCATTTCTCTTATAAATTTGTTTTTCCTTTTCATTCTAACCTATCTCATCATCAGTTGTCAACCTTGAATCCTCTTTTACTGAAAAAACAGACGCAAGAGTTTTCCACTTGCACTATTAACAACAGCTATCAATCTACTTATATTGGGAACTCTAGTACCCTTGTTCAGTGATGCTATTCTTAAGGATTATTTGTTTGTGGTCTCAACAAAGACCTACTTCTTTGCTTTTGCAAGGGTTCTGGGACAATATAGAATAGGTAGTACTGGGAATCTGCCTCCCAGCTAGATAACAATTGTCCTGGCAGAATCTACCTGTTTATCTATTTTCAAATTCTATTATCCTATCGAAGGCTAGCAATTTTCAGGAAAGGCTTGAATGGTAAAATGAATTAATTTCCCCCAGTTTCAACCCTTAGCATTATAGTATCTAACTATCTCTTATTCTTATGACAGCCAGCTGCATGTATGTTCCAGAAACAGCCTGATTAGTGCCTGCAGGAGCCAGGCTAGGAAAAAAATATCCTCCATATATTAGGGAAGTGTGCTTAATTGTTGCATCTGATGACAGACATGGACAAAGATACAGGCAGCCTCTGGTCACAAGACCCTCCCTGTCTGGCTGAAGAGACTTCCAGGTGACTTCAAGAGCCAGCGCTGCTCCTCATTTGTCTTCTTTTTTGCCATTTTGGAAGCCAAACATTGAAAACTAAGATATTCAAAGGCAATTGCTCATAAGAGGAAAATTAGAAACTGACTGTGCTTTTTGAGGCTAAAGCTCAGGCTTGAAAAAGACTCAGTGAGGCGGTAGCTTTAAACCTCAGGGTGATCCTGGGCCCAGAGGCTGCCTGCGACAATTTAGAGACAATTCAAAAAGAGAAAGAACATAAGCAAAAAAAAATTTTTTTTAAATCAGAAAACCCTGATAAAGGCGAGAATTGGATTTTCAGTTTTTAACAAAAAATAACAACTCATACAAGTAAAAAGAAAGCATGTCCCATGATAAGGGAAATAAAATATAAATCAATAGACATTATGCCTAAAAAAATTGATAGTTAATACATAGACAAAGAGTTCAAAATAGCTGTCAAAGGACTAAAGAAACAAAGTAAACGGAGTCATGAAAATTATGTAGGAAAACAATTTAATTACCAGTCGACAGAAAATTGTAAAACAAACTGAAAAGATATTCTGGGACTAAAAATACATAAATGCAATAAAAATTTTAATCGAGGATTTCAAAGGTATATTTGAGCAAAAGAAGGAATCAGTGAACCTCAATACAGGACAATAATATTTGTGTCTGACAATATTTGAGTCCTTTCTGTAAAGGACAATATTGAAGGAAAGTAAACAGAGCCCAAGGACTTGTGGGACACCATCAAGCAAAACCATGCATGCTTTGTGAGAGTCACATGAGGCAAAGAGAGAGAAAAAGGAAAAGACAGTATTTGAAGAAACAATGGCTGAACTTGAAACAACTTGAACTTGAAGAAAGATGAGTATAAGCATCCAAAAGTTTCAATGAACTCTAAGTTGAACTCAAATTTACACCAAGACACATTATGATAAAACTTTAGAAAGCCAAAGAAGAGGAGCTTCTGTGTGGGCGAACACATCGTTCCTCTTTAATGAGTATGAGAGAATGTTTCACACGACGAAAAGGTTCACAGAGATGGCTGGCGGGGTGGTTGCCTAACCTTAGCAATATATTTACTATCACTGAACTGTTTGCTTAAAAGTGGTAAAGAGTGAATTTTATTTGTATTACACCATCATAAAAATAAGAAAAACATTACAGTTTAATAAAAATACTCGTGGTTTCTAGATATTAGCTGGAAAGAGAGGGGTGAATAGGCAGAAAAGAGAAGACTTTGGGGCGATGGAACTATTCTGTATAATACTCTGTTGGGGAATCTGGGCCGCTACAGATTTTCCAAAACCCAAAGTATAGATAACACCAAGACTGAACCCTAATGTAAACTACAAACTTGGGCTAATATTAACGTGCCACTATAGGTTCTTGGATTGTAAAAATTGCGCTACTCTGGTGTAAGATGTTGATAATGGGAGGGAGACGCTGTGCGTGTTGGGGGGGAAGCTGAGGAAATATGAAAATTCTGTGCAATTTCTGCTCAGTTTTTCCGTGAATCTTAAACTTCTCTAAAAATAAAATATATTTGAAAAAAGTAAAAGGACTTAATGATATAATATATAAATTACCTAGAAAGAACTGGTGTAAGTATGTTTTTACTTTCCTTCCTTCTCCTGTTCCATCTTTCCCCATGATGGTACCTGTATCACTCCTTCTGGCTCTTAAAGCACAACATTGTACTTTTAAAAATGTAGGAAAATTAAATTTGACTCTCCCACTTAATAAGGAAAAAAAAATCCCTTTCTTTTTACCTATCTCACATACTGTTTCTTCTGTCCTACATATCTGCAATTTTTTTACTCTCTATCAGATTATTGTCACTTGGAATATGTTATGGATTAGATCCACAATGACTCTCACAGGCTCATGTGTTTGAAGGTGATATTATAGGAAAGTGATTGGATGAGGAAGGATCTGTATTCCCCCGTGGATTAATCTACTGATGGATTCATCATATGATGGTGTTTTGGGGAGGTGAGGGAATCAGGAGTTGGGGCACAGCTGAAGGGAGTGATGGGGTCATGTCCCTAACTCCCTCCTTCCCAGCTCACTACTCCCTCTGCTTCCTGGCTGCAGTGAATGAGGAGCTTTCTTCCACTATGCGGCTCTGCCAGGACGTTCTGCCTCACTACAGGCCCTGAAACAATGGAGCCAGGAGCTGTGGATGGGCACCTTTGAAATGATGAGTCAATATAAATATTTTTCCCTTTAAATTGTTATTTTCAGTTATTTTGTCACAGCAACAGAAAGCTGGCTAATATAGAACATAAGCATGTTATGGTATGTATCATTTTAAAAAGAAAAATGAAAACCTACCTTCACCCCACATATTGTGTTGTGTACTATTCTGCTCACTTACAGAAAATCTTTTCTTACTCTTTTCTATGTCTTCTCCTTCCATTGTTTGGAAAGCACTATGAGTGATCACGATGAGTAAATCAAGTTGATTTTCAATCCATCCTCAAATGTTCACACAAGGATATTGATAATCTTCACATCGTCAAATTATGTTGCCACTTTTCAACAATGTTAGTTGAGTATAAGCTGTATTTGATACTGTTGAAAACAAACTTCCCTTAAAGTGCCCTCACTAGGATTCTGGGTGCATCTTTAATTTATTCTTAAATTTTGCTGTTGCTCCTTTTATTGTGAGCTGCTTCTGCCTCAACTTGGGAAGAACTACACCAGGACTCAGTTCATGAATGTCTTTTTCAGTCTACATACTCATGCAAGATGTCGCAGTGTCATTAGTCTTTAATACCATCTAAACACTGATGGTTCTAAAACTTATGTCTTCCATCAAACTTATATCCCGCTGTGTAATTAGCATTTCCATGTGAAGCAAACTTAGCAACTTACATTTACTGTGCCCCAAATTAAGCTTCTGAATTTCTCCTAAGCTCAGGTCTTCCTTGGTCTTTCCTATGTATCCTTTCACTTTGTCAAGGTATAGAGTTAGAGTTATGTGTAACTCCTTCCTTTCTCTAACTCATTGGATCTCATGCATCAGCAGATTTTAATTGTCCTACCTTAAAATTACCTAGATATTTTTACTACTATTATTCTGTTTCAATCACCAATATATTTTCTTTTGCTTTATGAGATAGCTACCTCATTGGCCTCCCTGTTTGTTTTTGCCAATTTGGTCAATTCACACAATAGACAACCTGATCCTATAATGGATTATTTGAATAATCTCAATTTCCGTCAAATAGGCTTCAAATCTTAGAATAAATTTCTAAATTCTTACAACAGCCCACAAAACACCCAATTTAACCTCCACTATCCTATCTTCTGTCATCTCTCTAGCAAAACATCTCTTACCCTTACTGACATTTTCTTCTAGAGCACATTCAATAGTCTTTTATTGTGGTCCTTTTATTATTCTGTTTTCTGCCTGTAACAGAATTCCATTGTATATACATGACATTTATTATTAAAACGACCCCTTTTTATAAACATACCTCTAATTTTATAGTGAGTAGCCTCAGACTTGTATCCTTGTACACATTTGGAATGTTTCACCACAATGTATTTCATATTTTTAATTTTCATAAATGTTAATAAAGCAATCTCCAAAATAGCTGTAGATTTTCCAGAAAAACATCCTTTCCATTCAAGTCTGTCTATTGTATTTTCTCTTGGTTAAGATTGTCTTTTAAAATGATATGAGAAGTCGTAACTGTAAATAAGGACAAAGAGGTGTAATAGATATTATATAAAAGGAAGATAATATACAAAGGAGAGGAGTACTAGAAAGAAAGAAGGGGAAAAGCAGAAAGGCAACAAAGGAAAGAAAAGGGAAAGGGAAAATATGGAAAATTATGAATAAACCTGCTGTAAATAGGGAGGGAACAGAGTGTAGGGGCAGGGAAAAGGGGGGAGAAACAAGATGCATCATGTATAGGTACAAAATAAATGTAATGAATGTGACCATTGTATGTAAAATGTACCAATACATGTTCTTGGTTTAAAATTTAAAAAAAAAAAAAGTAAAAATATTGTGTTGTTTTTCACTAAAAAAAAAATAAATAAAAAAAATGCTTTTGCAAAAAAAAAATACCTTTGCCAATTTAGTAGACAGGATATATGCTTGATTTTAAAATTATATACCCATGTATAAAAAAATTAAAAAAATTAAAAAATAAATTATACACCCATGAAGAGAATTAGAGATGACATTTTTCATTTTTCCTCACTTTTACTGGCTTTGTATATTCATAATATGGATTGATTCTTTGTCTTTTAAATATTAAGATGTTCGCATTTAAATAAAATTTGTATAAAATTTAATTGAATAAAGACATTAACTTCTGCCACAACATGCAAATGTACTTTTAGGCTTAAGAAAACTATATATAATTTTTAATAGTTTTTTATTATAGGCAGGCTTATCTGTTCATTTTATTATGATTTTTGATATCATATAAACTTACAAGTTGTTTTCTACTTCTGACTGATACATATATCAGTGAAAAATTCCTAAGAAAAAAATACCAAATTTATGCAGTGATGTCTACCACAGTACCAATTTTCACTAATACGAATTTTTTTTCCACACTCAAAAATTTAAAACTGCAATTATTTCCCTCCTCATAGAGTATTTGAGTTACTTGACTAATTCTGAATAATAGTTTAGAAGAGAAAAAGAGCAATGTCCTTGCTGGCTAAGGAGGGAAAACAATGTGTATACCACTCGAAGGTCTTCAAGGGTGTTACAGGTACAGAACTATGTATTAAAAATACTGCAGACCCAAGAAGTTGCAGACAGACCTTTGGGATCCTATTCAGGTAGTCGAGATAGTCAAAGTTATGCTAAGATAATACTTCTAATGGTCTAAAAATTAAACAATGAAAATTTATTTTTCTCTTGTATAGGATGTCTCTTAGGGATCTGAAGCAAAACTTTGCTCATCCTGGTGCCTGAGGAACCTGTGCGAAAGGACCCATCATCATCTTAAATATTGCTGGTTACAATAGCAGGGGAGAGATGTGTAGAGATACTTTACACCAGCAACGAACTATTTCAGTACAACATCTGAAACTTTTGCTTGCAAATTTTTGAGAACTAGCCACATTGCCCAATGCTACCACGAAAAAGGCTACACATATAATCCTACCGTGTTCCTAACAGGATAGGTACAGAAATACTTAAGATATTACATTAACAGCAGCACCAGGATAAAACAGGAGTACCCCGGGGAGGCAACCTGAACATACGATGGTGAATGAAAAACAGACATTTGCTATGATACGTTGCTGTGACTTTGGCATTTGTTATACTTCAACACAGTCTAGCATATCTTGATTAATACAAATGGGAGAGACATAAATGAATACCCAGTCAAAACTTATGAATGTGGAACTTTGACTGAAGCAAAAGAAAAAGCAATTAGGCCAATTTAACGGGAGAAAGTCTGATAAAGAAGCGAGAAACAAATCTAAGGATGAAAAATTGTGAAAATGCTTGTTTTAGTCTAAAAATATAATAGATTCTTTAATTAGAAAATTTATTTTTCAACCAGTTCTATAGAATGAAGAATATAATAAGATCAAATTCATATTGTCTCTAGATGTTGTTTTAGGAAAAAAGAGACCTGCATTATGATTCGTGTTCTCTATTAACTATTTATGAAATTGGGGGGAAGAAGATGGTGCATTCTCCCAGGATTGCAACTACTTTAAATGTAGGCCTTTGGATTTCATTCACCAAAGCCTTATTTGGTCATCCTGGGGAGAGTCGAGAAATTTAAATTTGAAAGACTTTCTCCAATTTATTATTACATGTATTAACTAAGGAATACACTTTAAAAATCACTGGAAGAGAATGTATGGGGTGCGTGATCATTAAAAAGAAACATTATTTTTAAAGTGTTAAAGTGTCAAACCATAACAATCTATTTCTACAAGGAAGTCATTGAATTTTACCCCTTCAATAGCAGGTCACAAACTATTTTTTTTGACAAAATTGTAAACTGTTTACTGTTATTTTTCCCAAGGGCTGACTGCTATAATGAATTGCAAAAATAAACACGCTATGGTGCTCCAAATCACAAAACACTTCTGATTAAAGTCATACAGCCAAAGGGTAAAATTGTGCAGCTTCAGTAAACAACAAAATAAATGTTTTTGTTCAAAATGAAACATCCAATTATTCCATTGACCAAAACACTGATTGAGACGAGAAAAAGAAAATTCTCCAGTAGGTAGCAATGTAGTCCAAATACCTGATGATACATAATACCCACAGGGGAAAATCTGAAATATTTACCATTGAAATATGCCAAATTGTTATATCCTTTTCTGCTACATAATTACTGCGGGGCTGGGCCAACACTTACCATAAGGAGGTTGCTATTAATTTACAAAGCTTCTTATACAGCAGAATCAGCAGAAAAGGATCACATCCCTCCAGGGGTTAGAAAGGCGACATTGCCGAGCAAGCACAATCTATTTTTTGATGCAGTGTTTATTTTACAGATTCAGTAATGTTTATCAAAAGAGTTTGGCTCTAAATTAGCTCAGACCCATCATTTCATTTGTGGCCTTGACCTCTAATTTCTACCTGATTTGTTAGCTGGTGGGATTTTATAGGCATAGGAATGTGTGGAGAAAGAATATGTTTAACATGTAGAGTGAACTCTCATTCAAGCATTTAAAACAGCATTGTGAATGAATGTTCTCTCAAATATGTGGGACAGTTTATATCTTCTTTTAAAATTTCTTTAATTTAAAAAGTTATTTTATTTTATCTTAGTTGTATATTTTAGATATACATAATGATAAATGATAACATTCGTTATAGGGAATTTATACCTATACATGGAATATCTTGCTGCTTCTTTTTTTCCCCATTTCCCTCCCTTACCTTCAGTCCCTCCTTATTTACAAAAGCTTTGTTTCCTTTTTTTCCTTCTGTTCTTTTTTTCTTTCCCTCCATTAGTTTACCCCTCCCCATCTCTTACTCCCCTTCCCATTTGAATGATTTCTTCCCTTTCCCAATATAATGCATTTTAGTCCTTATTTACACTTTCCATTTCTCACACCAGAGAAACAATGAGGTATTTAAACACATGTATCTGATTTATTTCACTTCTATTTAGTTCTTCAGAGATACAGAAGTCTTCCTTGTTGCAGAAGAAAAAATGAAGATAATTTTATAGTAATCACAATTTCAAAATATGTTAAATTAAAGACATATCTGTGACTCAAGTTTTAAACTTCACAGTTGTCTGTTTGTCAGCAATATTGGTCCAATTCTGATTGCTATGGCTAAGTTTGGTGACCAAGAAAGTAGGAAATACTGTATCTCAAAACACATATACTTTTAGAGAAAAGTATTAATTCTGAAAAGAATCAAATTTCTTGATGAAGCTAAATATAAATTATGCAGAGAAATTCTTTAGGCTGGAGAAAACCATCAAAGTCTGCAGAATGGTAATGATAATATTAACCTTATAATTAAAATTATAAATCAAGCTGCTCAGCTCTATCATCATGTGAAAACTAGTACTCAAGAAGCTAGAGTAACATACTTCTTAGTGACAATGCTGGGAAAGTTTACATTTCTTGAAACTCCTTCAATTAATATTTTCATCCAGAAGAATTACTCTCGGTTTTGGAGAATCAAGAACTCTAAGTATATTTTAAATTCTCAGAAGTAAAACAGATCCTAGTCAGATGAACAACTGGCTTAATTTTGTCTCAAATTTGGCATCTCCCCAAAAGCAAAGTCTGTTTTGTCCATTAGTTTTTTGACCTAGTGTAGTGGGAATGCAAAGACTACGGACCTCTGTAAGATTTGGTACACGTGTTTTGGGCATGTGAAGAACAAATTTCTAGCAACAACTTAAAAAAGTGTTAAAACCTTTTTAAGGTTTACATATTTGATAGTAACTGAGAAAACCTGATAGGTCTTAGAAAATGAGTTCTATGTCTTTTGGAGGAAATATCCTCAGAGTAAATAAATTCAGTTCACCAGCTAACCTGCAAATAGCCCTAAAAACCTGAAATCCCTTTGCTCACAAAACAGAATTCTAGTCTATAATTTCATAAACTGAATGGATTTTCCCACTAGAAGGCTGTGCTCCACGAAGACAAATATTTCTGGATTTTAGGCCACATATATCTCCCATTTGAAATCACTTGCCATTCTGTTTTTTGGACATAGTCTTTAGTGAATCAGGTCCATTTCAACACCTCAGGTAATTGCTGAACAAGTGGATCATATAGAACTTTTCAATGTGCAGTTACTTCGTGAAATTTTGGAATGATTCACTACAATCCCAGGAAACAAACAAACAAACTAACTAACAACAATGACAAAATAAATAGATCTCTATATGCTTCGCAAGTGGAAGCTATGAAGGATCATCATCCAGAAATAATATAATAAGCATCTTGCAATGGGAAAAATGCATAGATTATTTTAAACATTTCTGAATTCTGAGTTTTCATAAAGGACTCATAAGACTTCATAGTTTATGATCAATTATGGCTAATGATGTTACATTATATAATATATATATATATTCAAATGAATTTGGTAGTTGGACTGATATATTTCAATATTATAAGATGTTCCACTGAAATCAAGTGACTTCTTGGTGACTTTGAGACAGATAAGGATGTATTTGTTCCAATACTTTTTTGAAAGTAGTAATCTTGTGTTTTCTGACCATAATATAATCTTAATATGGGGCAAAGTTATCCCGCTGTTATTCAGGTTGTACGTGAAAACAGTTAGTATGTATGTATTTATCTCTCACAGAAATGCTAGTTTCTTGAACTACAACGTAAGCCCACGAGGCCAGATCTCATAGCCAACGTATACAACACTATCGTCTAAAATAACTCAGTGCAGTCAATAAATTAATAAGTAGATCTCGAAGACCTACATGTGGAATAGTACCACTTGTCGGATACAGGAATAATGCACTGCATGTTTCTCTTGACATTCTTTTTAGTGTATATAGTTTTAAAAGACTTTTACTTTATACTTACATTATCATAAAAATTTTGCCAATATTAAGAAATAAAAAGTGTACTCCAGTCAGGTGTGGTGGCACATACCTATAATCACAGCTCTCCGGGAGGCTGAGGCAGGAAGATAACAAGTTTGAATCAAGCCTGGACAACATGGTGACTTAGCAAGACCCTGTTTCATAAAAAAAAAGTCCAAAACACCAACCAAACAAACAACAACAAAGAAATTTAAAAAGGAGGTGGGAGGTGGGAAAGTAGCCCAGTGCGAAGGCCCTGGATTTAATTCCCATTACTGCCAAAAAGTCATCAAAAAACAATTAACTTGCTTCTATCATGCTTAAATGAAAATTTAAATGATTTTCATTATGACAAGAGCAAGCTCAGAACAAAAAAAAGAAAAATCGGATATGTGTGTGTGTGTGTATAGACATATATATATATATATATTTTTTTTTTTAAGAGCAAAGTAAACTTTGAGACCTTATCATTGTTTGATAAAGTTTTTTTTTTTGGTTGTTGTTTGGTTTTGGTAGTCTTTTTCCCCTTAGAGTAAAAAATGGATTTGTATGCATAACTGATAATGTTTTATGTGTATGCTGACATACATTATCTAATTTTAACTTAGCAGCACTACCATGATAATAATTTCTCCGTTTTTGGTAGAGAAGAAATTAAATAAGAGAGGTTTAATAGGTCATCTAGTGTCACAGCTAATACATGGACCAGCAAAGGAAGCCAAATGTTCCGCAGCCCAACCCAAGATCTTGTCCTTACTCGGGCAGCCCAAGTCTCCATGCCCAGTGAAGGGCTCTTGCTCTTGATTGCTAGTGGATAGCTACAATATCTACAGTCTTTTAGCAGACTTTGGATGCTAAAATATTTATAGCAAACAAGCTAGGCCCAGGTTCTCCAGGTCAAAGGGTAGCAGAGGATCTTAGTTTACTATAAATTTGACAATTAATTTCATTGTAAATGTAATAGAAATTTGAATCTACAACAACAGCAAAGAAAATACAAAAGAAAAATAGAGAAGAGTTGCAAAAATATAAGAAGGAAGAAAAGGTGGAATGAGTGAGAGTAGGGGTAGAGAGAGAGAAGACAGAATGAGGAGGAAATGATGAAACAATGAAAGAGTAAAACCAACACCTAGAGAAAAAAATCATATTCTGAAAAAGGCTGCTACTCTTTCCACTGCTTATTTGTGGGTAAATTACAGATTTCATGGAGCTATTATGTTATACCTTTAGTTAAGAAAAAATGAAGATAAGCATACTTTAAGATGATCGGTGTGTGCAGAAATGTATTTGCTGTAGTGTATTCATTATAGATAAGAAATTGGTAATAATTTGAATATTTTTAAAAATATTTGTTTGAGCAAATTGTACCATACAATTTCCATGGAACATAAGCCAATTATGCTTTTTTAAAGTTAGATTCACAAGTAATAACTTAAAAATTGTAAAAAAAAGTGATAAATTGAAAAATAAAAGCAAGCTGCAGAATAATAATTTTAGTATATACACATTTATGTGTAAATATTTTTAAAAAGAGAAAAATTGTGTTCCTGGAAGCATAGAGGAGAAGCTGGTGGCATCCACATCAATTTGTAAATATTGGTTATTTTAAGGGCTTTAGGCTTGGAGCAAAAAGGGAAAGTATATCCTAATTTATTCCTTTATACACTGCTGTATTGTTGAATTGTTTAAAATCTATAGTGGCTCTATCCACTGAAAATGATGTTATAGAGGTACATCAACACACGTGAAAATATATTCAATTAATGCTAAAGATAAAAATACATTGAATACACTGTGAAGAATATAATCTCATTTTAGTTTACATCTGTTTTAGAGAATATGAATAAATATATCAGTAGTGGTCATTTTGAGGTAATACAGGTCTAATGTTGAAAATTCATTTAAAATGTTTATGTCCTTCCTCTTCGTTCAAAAGCACCAAAGAATTTGCATTTTCCTAATTTTAAAAGTAATCTTTAAATAAGCAAAAGTTTATAGTTCATCTACGTTTTGGGTAGATTTTGTTACTTACTAAGACAAAATAAAATGGTAATATAGTTCCAAAATCGCCATTCAGATGTGAAATCTGTGTATGTGTATTTGTCACAGGAATACCTAGGAGATTACGAGGTTGTTTTCTGACCACTATGTGGTATTTGGATGAATATTGGAATGGTCCAGAGTGATTTTACAAATACTGAGGTCTGGCTTCCACAATTTGGAAAATTCTGATTTATTTCATCATGCTCTAGGGCGTGGGCATGCACACTTAGAAAAGGTCTGCCAGCGATTTTAATGTGCAGCCACTGTTGAAAAACATATCTTGATGTTTTATTTTGTAAAAGTAAATTTCATCCCAAATATGAGCTTTGTTTCTCGTTTAAAATAGGTTTGCACGAAGGAATGACTTGCCATTTATCCTGGCTGCAATCCCTGCATACTCATGATTTGTGGGCTATGATCATCATTTATCCTAGCTGGCTCCTTTAAACCATCGATTTCCTGTGTATTCCCCGTTTTCTCATTCCCTTCTTGCGTTCCCTTCAAACAAGTTCCTCTCTGAATCACTTCGTAATCACACACAAACACACACACACACACACACACACACACAGAGGCACACACATTAAAGCACTGTTTACAATGCTAGTTTGCCAATACCTTTTGCACTATATCAAAATATTTAACCATCCCTTGAACATGTTATAACAATCTGTATCCCCAGCCCACCCATCCCCATGTTGCACAAACACACACACTTTCCCCTCAATGAGAATATATTTCCAGTTAATTTATTACCTTTCTAACTGTACATATGCATGCTACAGTTTGTAGGCAGAACTACATGTGCATGAAATAAATGTCTTCAGTAAATTCAATTTGCCCTTATAACAACCCTCAAATCTCCTTCATAATTATTTCCCTGTTATGCAGCAGAACCTGATGAAATAATGATTTCTTAGTGCATCAAGTAGTAGAACTAGACAAAGAACGCCGATTTCACTTTCTCTTGTAATATTTTAAACCCTGGCAGATGAAAAATTACTTCAATTTATCTACCATTTCATCTCACAGACAAACAAAATACCCAGTATCGAAAAGGCACTTTCATCAAAGGTACTCTAAGCACTTACATACAACTATTTCAGGAAACTCAGAACAGTCACAAACATTAGGTAGGCAACTAGCATCATTTTCAGGGTCCTTATTGAGAAACTCCAGCACAGAAAGGCAGATGAACTTGCTAAAGGTCACACAGCATACAACAAGATTTGTAGCTATGATCTAATGTGTATGATATTAAAATCTAAATTAAGTCGTTGAATCTAAATTAAGTCTAAATTAAGTCATTGAAAATAAGATTCCAGTGCTTGCTTTGGCAGCACATATACTAAAATTGAAAATAAGATTCCTAAATCTTCAAGATTCTAGGAATATTTTTTAAAATATTTTAGAGAAGTATTAATCACTTAGCTGATTTTAGATAGAATTTGCCAATTACTTTTTTCTTTATTATTTGTCTAAACTCAGACGATATAGTACAATACTGGCTGTTATTATCTAATGCTGCATATATTGCTGTATTATACATTCATACATAAATGAAACCTTACCAATCACAACACATTAACAATAACTGGTAGGATAAACTCGCTTTAAATATCCAAAATAACTACATTTTACTGTAAGATTTTTCACTAACATTTACCATTATATAAACTATTTTTTCCTCTAGTGGCAATGGTTAACAAATAGTCATAAGGAGCATTTCCAATCCTTTGTGGGATAAACATGAAAAAAGAAAAAGATGATGCTAATTTGTCCAAATAGCCTTAAATTGAGAAACTATATCATCCTGTGTACAATGACTGCAGCAGTCTAGTTGTAATCTTGTTTTCAATGAATATATGCAATGACATTTTGGAGATAACTATATGATTTAAATTTCATGTGACATAGAGCTTTAATTGTATTTCAAACTTCCTTAGGCAATTTAAAATTAGGGTTATATTATTGCACGCATTCTTACATATCCCCTACACAAAATGTCTATATATCATAATGTTCAAGGGGAGAAAATGCTAATATAATCAAAATGTAATCATTTCCTATAATTTGGATAATTTAAAAACATTAATTTTTATAATAAATATAATTTTAGTAATGTATTGCCTTTTGTGTTAATTTGTAAGCTATATAGTCAAGGAATTCATCTAGTTTGATGTTTGGTAGAAGGTCTCACACATTTTTTGAGGATTTTATGAAGTTTGCTGATTAAATGAAAGAATTCAGGGTTAAATGAGTAAGTAAAAATAAGTATTTTAAAATAGTGTCCTTTGAATACTGGAAAACCATGAGTCTTGAATCATTAGGGAAAAAAGTGTGTGAATAGAGGCAGAAACTAATTGATCATTGTTACATAAGCATAAACAGCTGATCTAGTAAGATTAAACGAAGGTATATGCCATTGACAGTACAATTAGTTTGCTATCCAAAGTTTAACCGGAGTTTTAAAATTTCAATTTTAATAACTATTCTATGTAAAATGTCAACACTTAGCATTTCTTCTGAAATAACAAAATAAGAGAAAATAATGGGAAGGTTCTGTAAGTCTTCAGAACTCTTGTTATGTCACCTAATCTCATGAAATATATAGTGCTAGAAATAATTCAAAAGACTGAATCACTTACAGATGTTTTCTCTCTGGCCAGTTGTGGTGGTGCACACCTGGAATCCCAGCACTAAGGGAGGCTGAAGGAGGAGGATAGCAGTGAGTCCGAGGCCAGTCCGAGCTGCATAGTGAGTTTAAGGCATAGCAAGACTCTGTCTCAAACAAACAAATTGACAGACAAAAAATATTTTCTCTGATTTTTAAAAAGACACACACCCATACTTACCACACATGCATAAGAACACACATACACACACCCTTGAGTGTTTTTATATATTCGTTACTTATTTACTAATCTGTTCATTTATTTGAATAGTTCCTGAGGGCACAATAATTCTTGTCATTTAATTCCTTCTCAAAAAATTCAATGGTCTTCTTGAGAGAGATAGAGCTTGACAGAGCAGCCATATAAACGAATGAAAAGTTTAAATTTTGATTTGTGACAAAGAGAAGAATTAACGGATCTCTAATATGTAAAGCTGAGCCTATGACAGATTACCAGTCTAAAAATGACCCTATTATCTCCTAGTTGCTACCCATGTCACAGGTGTGTAGGATGGAGAACAATATGAGATACAGTGAAATTTCACAAGTAAGGCAAAACAAGTGTTCAGATCTTTAAGTCTTTTTAAATTTATTTTTCATCTCCAGTTAGAATGTCCTTCCAAGCCACCGTCTTCATCTGTGGAATACTTTTTCATCTTTCGAGGTTGAACTCAAGCTTAACCTGTACTGTAACAATTTGGTATCCACTGCTCCTGTATGAGTGAACTCTTAAAAGTTTCCCTTTTCAGTTAGTAGTTGCATAAATATTAGTTTTTGCCTATTGAGAATGCAGGGAGAAGGTGCTCGTCTTATTTGTCATATTGTGCCTCATTTATCTTTGCACTTACTCTCAACTCTTACAATATAAAATTTCTCCAAATTTTACTCAACTCTTAACTAATGAAAAAAGAAGTTAAAAAGCAGTTTCAAGAACATCTGAAAAAATGGGTACTTACATATAATTTAGTAAAGAAATGTTAGGATAATGCTGGGTTAAATAGATATCTGATTAATACCTAACAACAAAATAAACCTCAGCTGTCAATATTTAGCTCTGAACCTAGTTATACATATTTCTGTGAAACAACCATTTGCAATTTAATATCAATTCACCAAGTGTGGGCCCTTGTTTAATAATGAACTGTGGTTTAAACAAAATATACTAATACTTGGCTGAGCCTACACTGAAACGTGATTTTGAAAAAATGTATATCTACATTTCTGTCTTTTTTCAAATGAGCTATTTTACCCAAGAAGTTGTAAATGTGTGTCAAATAATGAATCAACAAAATTTAGGAAAAAAATACGATATAGCTGTATTGTACTTTCCTTATATGTAATGAAAACTATACATTTTACCTTGTAGAAGGAATGAAAGGACTGTAAGTCAGTATGGACAAGTGACTGTAGTAAGTGTCTCTAGTAAATGTCATTTCCTGTCATCCTTTTCCTATTCTCATTCTTTTCCGGTGTTTTCATAATACATCCTTTGATTATCTGTGAATCACTCCATACTTAGTGGTGTGTATTGTTTTCTTTCGTAAGTTCAATTTTACCAAATTTCTGGTAGGAGCAAATTTTGCAGTGTAAATACATGAGCCTGAAAGACCTAGAGCAGTGTATATTACAGCTGTGAGTTATATGCTTATTAGTGCTACATCTTGACACCTCGTTTTCTTGCTTCTTGTATTATCTACCCAAGGCTATGTGTGTTTTTCTTTTTTCAGCTCAGTTTCTCTACCTGTTACTTTAGTCACACATCCCATAGGATTTCATCTTGGTGATATACTACATTTTCTTAATTTATTGTACTCCTAGCTGTGGAACAAAGATGGCCTCGAGCATTTTTAAAACAGGGACATATGTTGGAAATTATTTTCTCCCTCACATTTTGTCGGAGGCACGACTGAGCCTCCTGTTTGTTCCCCATTAAGCATATAGAGATTCTAATCATCTGTTGGCAGTATCTGTGCTTCCATGGGAGGGAATGTGGTAGTGGTAACAATTAGTTGGTCATTAACTCTTGCAATATACGTAGTCAGTACTCATATTTGCATATCACAATAACTGCTTGCTAGAGTGGAATAAGAGGACATGGAGAAGATTATGACTTCAGAATAAGAAATAAGAAATAATGGCCTTATTTCTTGAGGATAACACCTTCTTTACTTTTTTAAGTACATCAAACAAGAAAATTCAGCACAGGAATCAAAACGTGTGGCATGACAATGAATATCTCAGGGATGATCGAGATACTCTCTAGTTCTTTATTGAAGACATTTGCTTTTTAAAGAAAATATTGATATTGCTGAATGTAACCAAAACATAAGAACAACAGCAGCAACAGTAAAAAGAAAACTAAAAAAAAAAAAAAAAGAAAAAGAAAACTAACCTCACTCCCACTTGAAGTTGTTATACATTGAATATTTTACATGGTTGTTCTTTAAATATTTTATTTAATCTTGGTGATGCTAAGGATGGAACCCAGGGCCTGGGGTATGCTAGGCAAATGTTCTACCTCTGATCTAAACTCCAAGTCCCATAAAATGTTACATAAATACACACAGATGGCAGGTGTTACTATCAAGTAACTTTGTGATTGACTAAAATTTTCATGGGCAGGGTACAAATTTAAACCCAAAATACATATCTTTCTTAGAAGTGGAGATCTATTAACTACTAAGTAAAATCAACTAGCTATTTTTTTTTTTTGGTATTAGAAAAGACTAATAAGAAGTACTTACGGAGGGAGATATTCAATGTTCTTTTAATTATTGGGGCAAATTCAAGAGCATGTATGTGAAAAGTAGAAAATATAGAGGCGTAAGAATTAGAAGGCAGAATAAGAGGAATATTTATTTTTTATTCTTAAAGTCCACAATAAAGAAGATGGTTAGGTAAGATTTATGTCTTAAGCAAACTTTTACAGGTAAAATTTAAATTGATTTCCTTCTTTTCTATTCTACAATAAAATGGTGAATAGTTGATTATCATAAAATAAATCTTTCAAATATCTGGAAACAGTTAAGTATCCTCTTAGCTCTCTTTCCACAATATGAAATTACCTATAAAGTAGCTTATGAATCATGCACATACCTTTAGAACAAGTACAGTACATAAATTAACAATCCCTTTGAGGAATAAACTCATGTGTTCTTTAAAATATATGCCACGCTTTCAATTTATATAACATTTTTCTGCCAAAATGCATGGGGAGCTACACATATATCATTCTAATAGCAGTGCTTTGTTTACATTTAGCACCTTTATATAAAGAATGCAAACTTACTTGGAGACAAATTCACTCTTTACGATTGTTTTCAGAGACAGGGAACATCTCTGAATTTAAGAACTGAATTAGTATTTTGTTATTTTGTTTGGGAGAGTTCATAGAACAAAATTTTGAGTTCAGTTCCAGAGTAAAAAGCAGGACCAAAAAAAAAAAAAAAAAAAAAAAGGAAAGAAGGATGGAGGGAGAAAGAGAAATAAAGAAAATAAATCCTCAAAGAAAAAAAAACAAATACCGAATTTGTCCCTCCGCACCACCCCCGTCCTCCTCACGTTCGGAGGCGACACAGGCTGTTGCTGTTGCACATACTAGGCTGGTGCTCGGCAACTGAGGTGTGCTCAAGTCTTCCCCTCATTTCTGAATCTTTTGTTTTCCCCTTTTGGTAACAGCTGTGATTTTTATGTGTCCTCAAATTTACCTTTTCCAGAACTCAGTCCCGCTTTCTATTTATATCCTATTGCTTTTTCTTTTTTACATTATGTGACTTAGGGTGTGATTTCTAGTACTTCACTAAATCCTTTGTTAAGTCCATCCCAAGGATGTGGCTAAAACTGTTGTTTCGTCAAGTCTCCAAAGCAAAAGTTCTTTCCTCAACCTCACACAAGGAACATTCCCTTCTTTCAAATCTTTTGGGACATCTTTCCTGAATACTACGAATTCCTCTACTTCTTGAAACAATCAGTTTTCATTTACAATCGACTTTGTAGGCTACTCTTCTAACTCTCCTGCTGAACCTCTCATCCTTCTAGAGCTTCTATTTCTCCAAAAGGACACCTTCCCTTCTCTGTCTTTTCAGTAGGGAACTCATTTCCTTTAATAAATTTAATTCTTGCTAACTACTGGGCAATAAAACTAAAAACAAATTGAATAATAGAAATAAGTGGAAAAGTCTTTCCTATCAGACATTATATGTTCTGATTAAAAGAATGACACTTGCTAAGAGACGAAAATTAGTCATCAGAACTAGAACTCTCTAGACTTTTATAAGGGACATTGAACCTATGGACAATGAGCAGATTATTTAAATAATGGTATTGGATGCTGTAATACTTATCTGGTCCTCCAGTAATAAATTACCACAAAGTTAATGCCATACAACAAAACAAAGAAACAATTCATGATCTCACAGGTTGGTAGGCTACAGACCCAATATTTACTGGTCCCACAGGGCTAAAAGTAAGGTGTCTACAGGTCTGTATTCATTCAGGTTGGTGTAGAGTAGAACTTTGTTTTGTTTTGTTTTTCTTTTTTGCTTATTTGGATTATTTGCAGAATTCAGAATTCACTTTGTTTCAGTTGCTCCAATTTCCTTTCTGGCTTTCAGTTGCTCCAAATTCCTTTCTGTCTCAACTTGTAGGACCACCCACATTCCTCGGCACATGTTCCCTTCCTTTGTCTCTAAAGTCAGCCATAGGAGGTTAACTCCTCCTCATTTTTTCACATCACTAATTCACCTAGAACATCAATTTCCTTGCTTTTAAGAACACATATGATTATGAGGAGCCCATCCAGATTCTTTGTCACATACACACAGTCTGCCAAAAAAAAGTATATGTACTTCAGGAAAGAAAAAACAGTACAATGTTGTTTCAAAAGATGCAGGACCCTAGAGGATGTTGTAAATCACAGAAAAACCACTATACTACTGCTCCTTAGAAAAGAGATTGAAAATGCATGTGCCAAAATCCAAATGGATGAAGGTTACTCAAACAGCAGCCACAATTCACTATACTATAAAAGTCTGGATGCTAATGGCCACCACTTTGAGCACTTCTTGTAATCGCAGAGGCCAAAGGTAACTTGTATTTATCTTGTGGTATCTCGATATTAAAATATTTATACAAGTTTTCCTTTTTCTGGGGTGTGCGCATATGTATTAAATGATTCTCAATTCAATGGTTTGCAAGAGAGCAAATTTAACACAGGACAAGTCCAAGTTACAACTTTCCCACACACAAGCCAAATGCAGGAAAAGTATATAATGTCAGTTTATGCACTGGAGACTGGAAAGACCCAATCAAGGGCTGGGAGCTCACAGCAGGGTCCAAAGTAAGTCCATGTCTGCACTAAAAGGCAGAAGAAATCTATACTGGAGCCAGGATACAATACTCGCAGCAGAGATGAAGACAAGAGCTCACCTGAAGCAAATAGCAGCCATCCTCAATGACAGTGAGGCCCCAAGCTCCTCTTGCGACAAGAACAGCCAAGTTCACTTCAGGAGAACCAGCCACAGCAGAGCTTCTCCGGAGAAACAGCCGGTCCCTGTCTTCCGCTCCCGTTCTCCTTTATGTTGTGTCAGCAACAATCTTCAGGTGGATCCTCTCTGACCAGAACCACATAAACTCAGACCAGCTGGGTATTCCTGTTCAAGTTGACCACAACGATAAATACACCACAGTATGTATACATATTTTGGCACTGCCTCTCTCTCCATCTCTCTTTCTCTCTTTCTCTCTTTCTCTCTTTCTCTCTTTCTCTCTTTCTCTCTTTCTCTCTTTCTCTCTTTCTCTCTCTCTCTCTCTCTCTCTCTCTCTCTCTCTCTCCATATATATATGTCTGTTCTGGAGATTAGAACAAGGACATCTTTGAGGAGCGGAGTACATTATCCTGAAAATCCATTTGTCAAGTACTTAGAAAGTCATTTATGAACAACTCCATACATGTTAGGCGAAAAATATGTCACGTATGTGAGTCAAAAATATACAGAATGAGACAGTGATTCCTTTGGCTATTTGAACTTTACATAAACATGTATATGTTAAAATGATAAACAGAATTAAAAGCAAATAAAAATGTATACAATGGAATACTACTTTGCCATAAAGAATGATAAACCTCAGACATTTTTAGGTAAATGGATGCACCTTGAGACCATACTCTTAAGCGAAATAAATTGGACACACATGTTTAAATACAGCATTTTTTTCTCTGGTGTGAGAAACCAAAAGCGTAAATAAGGACTAAAATGTATTATATTGGGAAAAGGGAAGAAATTGTTCAAGCGGGAAGGGGAACAGGGTGGGGGAGAGGGACAAGAAAAAAATAATAGAAGGAGAAAAAATGGAAACAAAGCTTTTGTAAATAGGGAGGAGAGAGGGGTTGAAGGGAGGAGGAGAAATGGGGAAAAAAGCAGCAGCAAGGTTAATCATGTACAACTACAAGTTCCCTGTGACAAATGTTATCATTATATATATCTCTAAAATGCACCACTAAAGTAAAAGTTTAAAAAAAGAAAATGAAAAATAAAATAAACATACTGTGATGGCTATTAAAAAACAAAAACCAAAAAAAATAGTAGTAAACATTTGCAGCAAATATTTAACTCAAAAGTTAGCATGCAGATACATTCTTTTAAAGTAATCAAAAAAAAAAAAAAAAAAAAAAAAAAAAAAAAAAAAAAAAAAAAAAAAAAAAAGGAAAAAAATAATCCCACAATAGGCTAGGGCGATAGCTCCGTAGTGGAGCGCTTGGATACTGCGTTAACCAGAGTTCAAACCCCAGCACAACAAATGTCACAATCACAAGTCCAAAAATAAACTCATAAAACCCAGAGAAAACAAGTGGTAGATTAACATATATGGTTAAATGTCTGAATAAACAGAAAACTTTTAAAAATCATAATAACCAACTTGAATCTTTTATTTCAATTGAAATAACATTAGAAGAAGTTAGTTTTGAGTGTAACCACCTGGTTAAACTTAAAAAAATGATAATTTTCAAGTTTCATGAACATACAGTTTGCAGTATTCTCTCACGTATCACCAGAAATGATACAATATTTTTGAAAAGAATGGCAATATGTATCTAGAGAAAAAATTCTCTGATACTGTAGCTTTATTCCTAGGAGCCTGTTCCGGAGATATCACATCCTATACGAGGGCTGGTTTATGTCTAGAATGTGCACTACGTGATCATTCAAAATGGTAAATTATAAGGCGACAAGGAATTCTAGTGTCCAGAAACAAGGTGTGTCCTCCTGCTCCTTTTCTACAAACATTTCATGAAACCAGTTTCTTTTTTCTGTCAGTTTCTGACAGGAAACTTGGAACTAGAATTTCCGTGTCATATTTGCTTCAACACTTAGAAGATGTGTTTCGAAATTCTGCTGGGTGCAGCATCACAATATTTAGCTCACTATTTGTTGCTTTGCTCCAATTTTAACAATGATCAAAACAGTTTAATTCTTGTTTTTTTCTAACCTGGATTATTATAACAAATCTAGAATTCATATTTACTCTCATCCATATTTTGTCTTTCCCCTTTTCCATTTATGCACAATGTTTTTCTGTTCATTTCTTATGTTACAAAAATATAATTTATCTTTCCTTCAGGATTATATCCAAGTATTCGCTCTGCCACTGTGACCTTCAGCAGATGTATCTAGTACTTATTTTTAGCTTTCTTGTTTACTATTTTCTGTATATTCCGCACCTTCATAGACACAGTGTAGCCCTGTGAAAATACTTAGCACTTTCCTTCCTTGAAGCTCTTTTGCATGTTCTTCCTTCAACAAATTCAAAGACTCTATAACTGGTATTTACTCATTCAAGTCCTTTCCTCTTTTGTTTCATAATGTAATACCTTTTTTCAAAATGTTCACTTTTTCTTCTCTCTTTAATGTAATGAGTTTTCACCTTCCCTTGAATACCTATGTCTTTAGGTTTGTACTTTTTAAAGATAATTAATATTACCTACCTATATGTAATATATACATATATAGATATATACTGTATATATAGATACAGGTATATAAATAATTTTTTCTCATTTCCTTTATTAAATTTTAGAGCCATTGAAATC